>VZRQ01006456.1:253629-269718 GCA_013397975.1 Machaerirhynchus nigripectus | reverse complement strand
AATCAAATGACCTTGTTTATTGTCGGTCTCCTGAATGGACGGCACAGGGAGAGGGGGGAGGGATGGGGATGGGGGGATTGTATTATTGTTAATTCTGCCATTTACAACTTCTTCTTCTTCTTCTTTTTTATTTTTTTTTCCCACCGCGCATTGTTGCCATGATAAAAGAATAAAAGGTGAAACTCTTCCTTCCTTTCCCCATCTCCGCAGTATTCTCCAAATCCCCAGGCAGGAGCTTGTTGGGATAAAAGTGCCAAACCACGGAGACATGGATGAGATGCAGGGCCTGATCCTGCTGCTCCCGACCTCATTCCTTCCCAAAATCATTTCCCATGGGGTGAGAGCTGTCCCCGTGGGGCCCAGAGTGTCCCTTCCCGGGGGGGCAATAGGACACAACAAACCTTTCGCCACCATCGTTGGATGGATCCCACTTTGCTCCTGGGCAGATGCAGCAGTGTGGCCACAGCTCTTACACACAAGTGCATGATTCCCAGGAAAAAACAACATCCAGGCAAAGGTTCATTACATCCCTGCAGCTTTTGGGAGCTGAACTGAAGCCTTCCTTGAAGGACCCCACTTTGCAGCAAAGCACCTGCTCTTGGTGCCAGGTGCATGGAGGTATTTTGGTGCAAGCCCTGATTATGAATTTATTTTAGCTTTTAATTGGCCCCTGGTGATCCCCACTGCTGCTTGATAAACCCCCAGCCAAGAACTCAGCAGCTCTTGGTGTGTTTTATTTTGCAGAGCTATGAAGATCCAGGTTTGAGGATTAACAGGATTGCTGAGGGCATGAAATGGTCCTATTGGTTTGAGCACCATAACCACCCTCAGAGACAAGGGCAGAGGATTATGTTAGTTTTGAAATGACAGTTTTCCCTCCTTGCCGCAATTTATAAAGATTTTTACGTCTCTAGGATGAAGGGAAAGTGTGCGGTGCCTCCCAAATTCTGGCCCCTCCAGGGCTATTCCTCTCTGTCCCTCAGGGTACCGTTGGCCCCACATGGAACTCAGCTCCCGCACTGGGATTTGCTGTATCCGTGGGTGATCCCCTCTATCCCTTCACCTTCATTCCCGCTATCCCTCACCTTTTTTCCTTCAGCTCAAGGCACTTGGATTCCTTCAGGCTCATATTTTTAATTTCTTAATGACTTTTGGATTTTATTAGCACAATGCCAGAGAGTCTCACTGGGGACATGTTGAAACCTCATCCCGGCTTCCTCCCCTCTCTCCCAGCAACTTGCAGACGGTGATGGAGCTTTCCTGGCTGAGACACATCAGTGCAACAAGGAAAGCATCCTAAGTAGTTTGTTCAACCAATCTGCTGGGAATTCAGCAGTGGGAGCCTGATTTTTCAGGGGATACAGGTGTCTCAGGTACTGCAGGGCAGCTCAAATGTCACTGAGTGCCCACATCCTGTGTGGGCAGCTGAATCACACACCCGTGGCATAGACATCTACATCCCAGGTGGGTGTTTATCCCACAGAAACCCATCCAGACAGTCAATGAAGTGACTCATCAGACCACAGGGAGGTCTCTGATTTATGGGGAGGTGAATCACTGGCTGGCAGTATTTGCCAGAGATCCACAGGCAGTGCAAGAGCCTAAAGACCTGATCCTGTTTCCCCAGGCTGGCTTATGGAGAAGGAGAGAGATGTGCATGAAACCCCAGACCTGGACCTACAGAGGAGCTCAGATACACGATTTTAGGTCCTCCCTGGCCATCAAAACTATCGATTTATTGTTATTTCAAGGAATAACAAATAATCCAGCCTTCACACATGCATCCAGCAGCCCTGACCACACTCACCACTGGGAGAGACTGGATGGACTCATCACTGAAGTCATTCCATCATGACGTTATTGCTTTATATTCTGCCCTGTGAGTTTTTCCCACTATTTATTCCCCTCTCCAATCCTTGCTTGAACATGGAACTCTCAGTAAGTAATACCAAGGGTTATCCCAGGTTCTTTGGTCAGTGCTGGGGTATAGTCAAGGTTTTCATCCTTGGCTTCCTCCATTTTACCAGCACACTGCATTTTTTGCCTCATGTCCTTCAGACTTCCCCACGGCTGGAGGCAGGCGGGTTTAATGCATAGCTCTGGGTGTAGGACACGCTGCTGGAGGCTAATGGGATGGCCATAAATCTTGAAAATTTACATCAGCATTAGAAGAGCCCACTTCGGGCCAAGGTCAAGAAACCCTTGGCTGAGGACAGAGGCGGGAAAAGAGAATTAAAAGCACAAAGAGGTAGAAATGAGCAAAGAAAAGCCCTGTTTGTTTCCCAGAGCCAGGAGGGAGGATGGACGAGGTGTATTTTGGCTGTGACACCACGGGCAGGTAGATAAATAAAAACCCTGTTTCAATGGCCTAACCCATTTTTTCAGTAACATATGAACACCTCATTTTCCAACCATCCCATCAGTTCCCAGCCTGTGCAGCCCCAGGCCGGGATGGGAATCCATAAATTTCAGTGAAGGAAGGCATGGGGCTACAAGGGTGTGGCTGCAGCAGTGGTCCTTGGGTGAAGTGGATGCCTCAAGAAGGATGAATTAATCACTTGTCTCACTCCATGGATAGCAAAAAACAACCATGACACCTCCTCAGCCTGGATACTGAACTTTCAGGAATCAATTTTCACTCTCCACAACAGTCTCTTTCCCGACAAATATAGCAGCAAGCAGTTCTGTGATGCCCCCATCTCCTCTCCATCTCCATCTCTTGCACCAATGCAACCAAATAATCCAAATCCTCCCATATTTAGGCCCTGAGCTCATTCAGACTTGCACCAAAGGACAGAGCACCAAAAAGCCCTGGGATCCGTCTGATAAGAGGACAGAGAGTTGCATTTTGGCATAAGATTTGCAGTTTGATCAGCAAAAAAACAATTTTGGTGAGGTTTAAAACTCACTGATACCACATCTTATTATAAGCTCTTGGATAAAACTCAGTGTCATAAATCCATCTGTTATACTGAAACTGGGGATCGCGGCATCCCGTGCAGGGATTAAAACAAACCAAAACAGCCCAAATGAGGGACTTTCTGCCATCTAGGGGTTGTGTTTTTCAATTGCAATCAGGACTGAAAAAGGAAAACCGTGATTCCACTTCTCTTTAATTTATGCATGTAAATGTGTCAGTATATAAATATGAATATATGTCCTTTCCAAAAATAAGTCTCAAAAGGCAAGAAATCGAGAAATTCCCTTGTTTTTTCTGTGAATTTGCAGCAAGAAACCCCATTTAATTTCTGTTTTACTGCAACGTCTCAGCATTGTTTGTGTTAGAAATGTGCTGGATAAAGCACATGAGAAAACGCAGTTTATTTTCCATTTCCTGATGGGGAAGAAAGTTTTTAGACAAATCCACAAAAGAGGAGGGAGAAAAGAAAGGGATCTTTTATTTTTTTCCCTATTAAACTTCAATTTGTGTAAGATAGCATCATTAGCATCACATGTTTTTATGCCTAACACCCACAGCTAAGCTCAGCCTATAAAAGAATTCAACTGGTGCTCCAAAAAGAAAAAAAAGTGATTTGATATTTTAAGAGTGCCCCACTCTTCACTGCTTGAGCATTGTGCTGAAGGATTTAAAATCTTAATAAGCTAATAGCAGAATAATATTTTAATATTTAATATTTCATTTCTGTGCTACACAGATGGCAAAATTATATGATGAATTTCTTTTTTTTGACGATGCCCTGGAGAGCCAGGACAAGGGGGAATGGTTTCCCACTGCCAGAGGGCAGGGTTAGATGGGATATTGGGAAGGAATTGTTCCCTGTGAGGGTGGGGAGGCCCTGGCACAGGGTGCCCAGAGAAGCCGTGGCTGCCCCTGGATCCCTGGAAGTGTCCAAGGCCAGGCTGGGCAGGGCTTGGAGCAACCTGGGATAGTGGGAGGTGTCCCTGCCCATGGCAGGGGGTGGAACTGGATGAACTTTAAGGCTCCTTCCAACCAGGCCATTCTGGTATTCCATGACCCCATGAAAATCCACCATGCTCAGTTTATGACTGGTCACAGTTTCCCCAATTCCCTCTCACATTGCTCAAATTTGGCCATCTTACCTGGCTGATAAAGATCCAAAATTTGGATAGCGCTTGGAAAAAACTGTCTGGTTTTCATTACATTTCATTTCTCCACCAGGGTGAAAACTGAAGGAAGGAGTGCCCAGAGTCAGACCCAAACTGGGGCTCTTTGGCCCAGTTTTATGTCTCCAGACTTCGTAAATGGGAAATGCCCAGGGGAAAATGTTGAGAGATGATAAGGATAAAACAATCTTTTCCTGGTAGCTGAGCCATGGGAACATCCCTAGCCTGGAGTCAGACTCATTTGGTGAAATCCTTGGGTTTAACATTATAGGACACCAATCCTGATCCAGGATTTTCCAAGAGTCAGTTGGATTGAGGGCACCCATATGGGGAAGGGGGAGCTTTTAAAAGCCTGGAGATGGCCAAACTGTGCCGCTTGGCTTTGTGAGGCTGCCACCATTGCTGGCACCATTGTTTATTGACAGAATGCACCTACAAGTGGCACATCTGGGATTCCTACAACCCTGTCTGGGCTCTGGATCAGGTTGGACCAGGAGGTGCCTTTGCTTCCCCTTCATTCCTGCATTTACTTTGGGATTTGTCAGAATTCTTCAAAAATTGTGTTCAAAATACCTGCACCCCCTCGCTGCCACAAGGACATTGAGGGGCTGGAGCGTGTCCAGGGAAGGGAACGGAGCTGGGAAGGAGCTGGAGCACCAGGAGCGGCTGAGGGAGCTGGGAAAGGGGCTCAGCCTGGAGAAAAGGAGGCTCAGGGGGGACCTTCTGGCTCTGCACAACTCCCTGACAGGAGGGGGCAGCTGTGGGGGGGTCAGGCTCTGCTCCCAGGGAACGGGGACAGGATGAGAGGAAATGGCCTCAAACTGTGCCAGGGCAGGTTCTGGTTGGACACCAGGAGGAATTTCTTCACGGAAAGGGTGGTCAGGCATTGGAAGGGGCTGTCCAGGGAGGTTTGGAGTGCTCATCCCTGGAGGTGCCCGAGGAATGACTGGAGGTGGCACTCAGGGCTCTGGGCTGGGTGACAAGGTAGGAATCAGCCACAGGATGGACTCCATGGTCTTGGAGGGCTTTTCCAGTCTAAATTATTCCATGATTCTTTGATTCTGTCTCTTGCCCTTTTATCCTTGCAAACAGTCATTTATAAAGTGCAGAGCAGCTCCCAGAGTGATTCCCACCAACAGCCCATGGGCTTGTGCCCTGGATCATACCTGGGGTGGAAGGGGATGTTCCTCTCACCAGACTGCAGCAGGTGACAGGAAGATGTAGGAAGGCTGGGATTCTGCTTGGATCACGCCTGGATATTTCAGGATGCTTTTTTCAAAATGCAAAAGCTTCAGTTTAACCACAAAGCGCAACAGGAAAAATCCTCAGCCTCTCCAACACGCTCCCAAGGTGGGATGCCCCTTTTCTACCCGTTTCTAATTGGGATTTCTCCTGCTGAAATCATCAGAGGCTCATTATGTGGCGAAGCAGAAACCTATTTACCTTTATTAGAGAACTGTTCTGCATTTCTCCATGAGATCACAGTGGGATGGCACCATTCCCTTCCCTTTTTGGTATTGTTAGCCTGTAATTGTGCAGTGGACTGCTTCGAAATCCTGGCAGCCGAGCAGGGGCGTGGGTGGCATTGAGAAGTTTGGGATGCAGCCCCTTCCCGAATCAGCTGGCAGCAGGTTGGCCCAAACCCTCTTCAGCAGTGACTCAGAGAGCCCCAAAACACAGTGGGGGAAACAGAACACCAAAATGCATCTTTTAAAGCCACTGGAGGATTTCAACAATGGCTTCATGACTCCAGCCAGCCTGTCAGGCTGTGGGAGGATGTTTGGGATGGCTGTAGAGCAGGAATCGTTGGCAGAAGAGCTGGGAAAGAAGCGGGGTTTGGAGGAGGGAGCTCTGTGCTGGGAAATCAAATAGGGCTGAGTGGGTACAGGATTTTCCCACCTACACGGAACAAGGATGGCTGAAACCAACCCAAACACCAACCCAAACACCAACCCAAACAGCAGCCAGAGCCCTCTGCCGGGAGGCAGTTTGGATCAGCCAGTTTGGATCAGCCACCCTGATGCAGAGGATGTGGCCATATGGGTCAGGCTGGATGGGGCCAGTTAGTTTTGGGAGTGGAAAAGAGGTCTTGGTACCGTTTAGGTTATGGGAGACACGAAATCACAACCTCTGTGTGCTTATGTAAGGACCAACCTGCAACAGTGGTTTTTAAATGAATCCTTGGAGGTGCGTGAGTCTGGGATTTAAAATACCAGGAAAATGGAAGTGCAGGGTCCAGTGTAAAGGCAAAAATCCTACATGGCAAGAAAGGCAGTTGAATAAGTTTAATAAGCAATAAAAATTAAATAACTTTATTAAGCAAAGATGTGTGTGCAAACAAAGAGGAATAAGAATCATGGAATCATGGAATGGATTGGTTTGGAAGGGACCTTAAAGCCCATCCAGTTCCCACCCCTGCCATGGGCAGGGACACCTTCCACTGTCCCAGGTTGCTCCAAGCCCCATCCAACCTGGCCTTGGACACTTGCAGGGATTCAGAGGCAGCCACAGCTTCTCTGGGAAACCTGTGCCAGGGCCTCCCCACCTTCACAGGGAACAATTCCTTCCCAATATCCCAGCTAACCCTGTCCTCTTTTATTTTAAAACTTTATGGAAAAGATGAAGCACACCCCTTTTTCCTTCTTTCTCCAAGATTTTACTGCTGAGCATGACATTATGTGGTATGGAATATCCCTGTGGTCATTTGGGGTCACCTCTGTCCCCTCCCAACCCCTCATGTCCCCCAGCCTCCTCACTGGTGAGGTGGGGTGGCAAACAGAGAATGTTTTGATGCTGCGCAAGCCCTGCCCAGCAACAGCAAATCCACTGACACGGATTTGGGGACAAGTCTAAGACACAGCACCACACTGGCTGGTACAAAGGGTGGGAACTCCATCCCAGCAGAGCCAGTGCACAGGACAGGAAGGTCCTGGCCAAGATCTGACTCCTCCTGACAGAGGAGGAACGGCCAAAAAAGAACAGGATAAGAAAACACCTGGAGATCTCTCACAGGGCAGGAAGGTGTTGGCCAAGATCTGACTCCTCCTGACAGAGGAGGAACGGCCAAAAAAGAACAGGATAAGAAAAGACCTGGAATTTCTCACCGCGCGGAGCATTTTGGAGAGAATTAAGTTCCCCCGAGGGACGGAGAGTTCCAGGATCATCTGGGGAACAGGTTCAAATTTGGGGCACTGGAGAGACCTGCAAGTGGCAGCACACCCTGACCCCACAGCCTGGGCCCCTTGGATGTGATAGCCAGAATTTGCCAGGTGGCTCCTTCTGCACCAGCGGCTTCACCCGGATATTCCCCCTCGTGCAAATGCAGCCACAGCAGCTCAGCCATCCACAAAACAACTCTTTTGTCACAAGGCACCAGGAATGGACCCACCCTGGATAAATATTTCGGGAATCTTCAGGCTCCTCTACACATCCAGCTCCAGCTTCCCACTCCTGCTCCTCCTCTGTGAGCAGAGCTGACCAGGGGCAGTGGCACTCGGACAACTGGAGCTTCCCAAAATGTCCCTTAAGCTCCTGCATCACTCCTAGAATCAGAATATCCTGAGTTGGAAGGGACCCGCAAGGATCATCAAGTCCAAATCCTGGTCCACCAAAAAAAAGCCCCCAGAATCCCACCCTGTGCCTGAGAGCATTGTCCAAACACTCCTTGAGCTGTGGCAGCCTTGGGAATGTGACCATTCCCAGGGGAGCTGTTCCCACTCTTGGGTCCCCTCCCGTCCAGCATCACTTTCACCTCAAGTCTCTGGCCAAAAGTGGTGAAATAGGACAAATTACCAGTGCAGCTTGACATGGGGGAATATGTAGAGCACTGGCCCAGCGTTTCTGGGTTTCAGGGGTTGTGTTTAAACTCGTGCTCACAGTTAACAGATCACTTCCTATTGTTCCCTTGGCCTTTCCCATGATTCTGTTCAAACCAAGGCTATCCCCAGAATTTTTTCTGGGATCTCGAAGGGTTGCTGCAGAGCTGCACTCCTGTGTCTGCACTCAGTGCCTAAATCATCCTTTCCCCCACTTTATTTTCCAAGGCACACAGGGGCAGCTCTGGAGCTGTTTAGGTTGTGATCAACGCCTGCAGAGGTGGCGTTAAGACACATAAGTTCAAAAGCCTTGAGGAAGAGGAAATTTTACATTCCAGCTTCGTGTCGAAGCCCAGGCTTTGCAGCAGAGGAGCCAAATGCACTTGGTAAATCATTTTAGTGGTTTGGCCTATGGGAACAAAGGGAATTCCATATGGAAAAGCCCTTGGAGCAGTGAGTCACAGTGGGACAGTTGTGAGTATAAGAATCATTAGAGAGCACAGGACACCCCCCAGAAAAGGACGTGGGAGGCAGATAGTTGGAAATGCCCAAAAAGAGGATGTTTTGCATTGCTGCAGGGTGTTTTAAGCTCAGTTGCTGCCGCCTTGTTCATTTTACAAACCCTATTAACCACCAGGAGCAGTGACCAGTGACAGAACAGTGAAGGGCTGGAGTCTGCCCACAGGTGGCTGAGCTGTTCCTCTTGATGCCCAGAGAAGCTGTGGCTGCCCCATCCCTGGAATTGTTCCAGGCCAGGTTGGACAGGGCTTGGAGCAACCTGGGATAGCGGAAGGTGTCCCTGCGTGTCTCCAGCCTGACACCAGAAGTGTTCAGGAGTTTTTCTCAACAAATCAAGGAGTTCAATAGTCTCAGTGGTGTTTTCTGTCCCAGAGCTGCCTTCGCTTCAATTAACAGCAGTGATTAATCACTCTCGCCATTGGTGCATCGCGAGGGACATTGCTGCACTTCAAATATTCCCATGCTTACAGAAGGACAAACAGAGCCCACACTCTGAAAAATGTCATGAAAGCCACATGGGAAGATGCTGGGAAATGTGGGAATAGGTTCTGATCCTCTGCAGCCTCCAGTCTCCAGCTCAAATCCTACATTATTATCACAAAAATCACATTTCACTCCATGTGAAGTGTGGAGTCACATAAGGCGTGACAAGTGGAAGGCAGTGGTCACAGTCAGAGCCGTGCGTGCCCTCTGCCTTCTCCTCAGAGATCAGAGAGGTGCTCAGGGTGCTGAGAGGAGCAGGAGAAGACAAGCCTGGGCTTTTCATTGTGTTTTACCCCTGTGGGGAGATACAGGCTGGGAAAGGAGGAAATGGGAAATCTCAGTCCCTCTACAAGGACAGTGCCAGCAACTGCTTTGTCTTCAGATCCCCCAGGTGACAGGCACTGAGAAGGAGCTGGGTGACAGGTCTGGGATCATCCCCTTGTGTCAGAGAATCATGGAATATTCAGGGTTGGAAGGGACCTCAAAGCTCATCCCATGGGCAGGGACACCTTCCACCAGGAGGATGAGTAAAGGTTGGATTTCTCCAGCAGCAGCTCCCTGTGACCATGGATTGCTGCTCTTCCCACCTTCCTTCTCTGAGGTGGAGCCACATAACTGTGCTTGGAGCCCTCCCCACCTCTCACCTCCACCAGCTCCTGCTGCCAAATTTGCACAAAGATCATCATCATCGACTCTTCCAGCTCGCTGCTCCGGCTGGCGTGCAAATGCCAGCTGGGATTGGGCAGGCAGGGAAACACGTGGATGTACAAAGCCCTTAATCTCTGCACAACTAAGCCAAAATTACTTTGATGTATTGGCTTCTAAACTGCTGCCTTCAGTGCTCACGGGAGCTTTTCTTCCTATCTCCTCAGCAAAATGTGCAAGCAGCTCCTGACCACCTCTTTTCTTTGCTTGAGTACTCATATCCTCCTATTTTTTTTCCCCCTGAATCCTCTTACAGATGTTTTCCCAGGTCTCTAAGCATTTCCATATCCTGTTTATTGGCTGCTGAAGGTGTAGTGCTGCAAACAAAATCTGTCTCTGGAAAGAAGGGAGGGGCAATAAGAAATGAGCTGTAAATTAAGAGAAAAAGTGAACTTTTGCCAGCTACAGAACCAGAAACAGCGAGGTCCTTCAGTCTGGAAATGTTTCGCTTTGATGTTCTGAAAACACAAGAGAAGCTGTGGCTGCCTCTGGACCCCTGGAAGTGTCCCAGGCCAGGTTGGATGGGGCTTGGAGCAACCTGGGATAGTGGAAGGTGTCCCTGCCCATAGCAAGGGGTGGAATTAGGTGATCTTTAAGGTCCCTTCCAACCCAAACCATTTTGGGATTCAAGAAATACAGAATACAACTATGTAATAAACACTTACACCAATATTATAAAGCTTAAAAAATTGATGTGTCCCTTTGAATGGCTGCATTTTGATTTTGAGTAACTCCAACATATTCCCATGAAATCCACGACCAAAATGCTCCCTGAAAACCCAAATACTCTCAGAAAAAAACACCACATCAACATGTTTTCATCAGACCTAACTGCAGCCTAGAAATGTTAAACAAATGTGTCCTTTCTCACCGTAATTATTGAACAGTGGAAGTAGTAGCAAAGATGAATTCACTTTATTGAGTTTTACGATGTTTTAAATAAGGAGGAGAAGGTATTTCCTGTTTATTTCTTGGCTGGTCTGAACTTGCAGAAGTGATGCTTCCACACAGCAAAGTGAGCCCCTTTCATGCTCTCAACTTACAAGCGGGGAAATTGAGGCACCAAGCACAAACTTATCCCCAAACCCATTCAATAAATAAAGAGCAGGATGAATCAAAACCCAGAGCAGCGGTGCCCTGCCTTCATTTAGCACAGACCATGATCAATTTGCAAATGCTTCTGATGCAAAAGACCTACCGGGTCATTTTGCAGGCCCCTGTAAGCCCAGGCTTTTTCCCTGCCTTGTGCTGGAGACAAAAGTGCTTTATACAACCCCTACATTAAAATAATTTAAGCAGGAGGACTTCTCTCATTTCCTCTGGGGGAAACAATTCTGCAGCTGAAGAGACTGCAGCATTAGGAAATATTTCCTGACGTCCATGGCTTCCAGAATCTGTTGATATATTATTAATAGAAAGGAAAATAAATATAGGTATTAATGCCAGCAGACACTGTCTGCTACTAATAGCTGTTAAAGTAATATATTCCCCTTGTTTTTAGCTCTTATTAGTCTTTTTGCAAAGGGTTACAAGACCCTTATGCGTCCATTAGCCAGTCAGCCATGTGAAATTAATGTGGAGCAATTTTCATAAGCATTACTCAGAACTAATAATAATTAAGCATTATTTTCTGCTCAGATAACACAGAAAATAAAGGCTGACTTTTATGCCAAGATGGGTTTGCATTAGCTTAAGGTAGATGAATTAATTCTCATTTACAAGGCTTCTCTGCCAGCTAGCCAGAAAATATCAAGGTAATTAAAACCAATTTGTGAGGTTCTGTCCCATTACACATTCACTGGGTTTTATCACTGCTGCAAATTGCAGGTGCTTTTCTGCAAAGGTGGGACACGAAGGGGACTTTGCTGCCTCTCTCCTTCCCCACCACCTCCAAGAAAAGCTCAAACCTCCTTGTGAAGAGCAGAACACATTTGGAACGCTGGGGAGCAATAAAAGACCACGTGTAGGAGGGAAGGGTGTGAAGGACCAGCTCAGTCCCAGCTTGGGCTGGGATGTGGAGCTCTCAGCAGTGCAGGAAAAAACACCTCTAACAGAGAAGGAAGAATCTCTTTGCTTTTGCTTTACTGTTGACTTGCACGGGAATAATTTTGATTCATTATTAGCCTGAGGGGTTTCCATAAGTAGCATTTTCTGGGTAGCTCCAAAACATTTCACAGAATCCTAAAATGATTTGGGTTGGAAGGGACTTTAAAGCTCATCCAGTCCCACCCCCTGCCATGGGCAGGGACACCTTCCACTAGCCCAGGGTGCTCCAAGCCCCATCCAGCCTGGCCTTGGACACTCCCAGGGATCCAGGGGCAGCCACAGCTTCTCTGGGAAACCTCTTCCGGTGCCTCAGTGGCTCTGTCCCAGAGGTTTGACAGCACCTGAGCAGGGGCTGAGCTCCCTGGAGGTGTTCCTAGTAAAAATAAAATTAGTTAAAATTAGACTACAATAAATTAGTCCATCTAAGAATTAGCTGTAAGATGCACTAACCCAGAGCTGTCCTGCAGCAACTAATGATAATGAGCAAGTGAACACCTTCCTGTGGGTTTCAGCTTTCTGAGGGGATCAGCACCTTCAGATGTCACATCTTCCCTTTGCATCTGAGCTTAGCAAACAACCGAGCCCAGTGTGACCCAGCAGTGTGGGAAATCTGTGTTTTCCAGAGGATTACAGCCCTTCTTGCCCAAGTCCTGCCTCCTCCGTTTCATTTCTCCACCCTCTGCCTCACTCCCTGTCTCACCGAGACATCTCCTGTTGGTGCCTGTGTCCACATCGGTGGCATGGAGCAGGTCGGCCTCAGAAAAAAGAGTAAGGTGGTAGTTCTGACTTTTATTTTCAAAAGTCTTCTCTCAGGGGAGTTTAATTGCTATTAAAGAGATGAATAAAAGGAGACAGTCCCCCAGAAACACCATCTGTGTCCCAGCCCTGGAACGAGCAACTCTGAGATGTGATCCACTGTCCACACCCTCGGTGAAGAAAGGTTTTCCCCTTATGGCTGATTCCTTCTCGATCCAGCCCTGGTAGCTGTAAACAGATGTCAAAATCCTGAGCTTTGGATTCCCTCCACTGATGATGCCGACCTGGAACCACTTCATGGTGTCCCAGTAGCTGCAGACCAGAGGTCCCCCGCTGTCCACCTGTGGCAGAAGGAGGAATGTTACAGCTGGGTCAAACCTCAGGTCCCTCACAGAAGTTGCCTCACACAGGCTGGGTGGGAAAATCAGTTGCTGCCTCAGGTTAGTGAGGATTTGGGGAGGAACAAAAGGGAATTTGGATTCAAAATTTGGCAGCTCAGCCCCAAGAACCTGCAGAATAAAGAGGTGCAGAAGAAAAGAGGAGGAGATCAGCCCCGAGCTCTGGCTCAGTGCACTGCCCTGTCATTCCCAGCCTTTTCCATGCGCTCCCGTGGCCCCAGGAGGATACCTGAGACCTGTCAGCAAGAGACAACATCCCAGAGAGAAAAGGGACATTTGCTGTGACTGCTCACTCAGTCCTTATCTTTGCAAAGCTGCTGCATGGAGGTGCTGGGTACCCGCCACGGTGAATTTTGGGGCTGGCAGCCAGAAACTGGGCAGGAGACGAACAATAATCCTGACAAATCCTTCTTGAAGCCACAGTCATGTCCCTGAAAACTTTCCTGCTGCTGCAAGGGCAAGCACCACTCACCCATTGTGGGCTAGGCTTCAAACACAGGTTGCAGCCACCTCAAAGAGAGGAATATTCTCCTGTTGGCTGCTGTAGCTGCAACACCGAGGGCACATCCAGCTCTGGAATCTCTGCACACAAGCTCAGGGAGAAGAGAAAGAAGCACAAAATCTGCCCAAGGCAGGTGCAGCACTTTTCTGAGGGAAGGCTGGGAGAGCTGGGGGGGTTCACCTGGAGAAGAGAAGGATCCAGGGAGACCTCAGAGCCCTCTCCAGTGCCTAAAGGGGCTCCAGGAGAGCTGGAGAGGGACCTGGGACAAGGGATGGAGGGACAGGACAAGGGGGAATGGCTTCCCACTGCCAGAGGGCAGGGATAGATGGGACACTGGGAAGGAATTCCTGGCTGTGAGGGTGGTGAGGCCCTGGCACAGGGTGCCCAGAGAAGCCGTGGCTGCTCCTGGATCCCTGGCAGTGTCCAAGGCCAGGCTGGACAGGGCTTGGAGCCACCTGGGCTAGTGGAAGGTGTCCTTGACCGTGGCATGGGGTGGAACTAAAGGATTTTTTAGACCCTTCCAAGCCAAACCAGTCTGGGATTCCATGGCATCTTCAGTGCTGTGCAGCCCCTGCTATAAATAAGTTTCCTCCCACTGTGGGTTTGAATCTTTTCTCCACCCTTTCTCCAGCACTTGTGGTAAACAAATTCAATACAAATCCACTTCCCAAGACAGCAAACTTTACTGGGAAATGTTGTCCTTCCCTGTTTGCATACCACTTTGGGAAACATCTTTGTCATTAATGGATTAAACCCTTTCTGCCAGCAGCTACCCTGAGCTAACACACATTAATTAACGAGCAAGGAAGGGGCTGAAGTTCCCTGTGCAGCTGATCAGCACTCGCTGAAGTTTATGGCTGAATTCCCACTCCAGTAGCTGGATGCCCCTGGTCATTAATACTTTTATCTTTTTTTTTTTTTTTTCCAGTTCACTATTCAGCCAGGAGGTAAAAATTAAGATAAATGCAGAGGAAATGTTCATAGAATCACAGAATATCCTGAGCTGGAAGGGACCAACAAAGATCAGACACTCACAAACTCATTTAGGCTGGAAAAGACCCTTCAGACTGTTGATTCCAAACATAAAATCAACACTGTTTGTTGCTATTGTAGCCACCTCCTTGCACCTCAACCAGTCCCGCTGGACCCTCTTCAGACTCAGCACCTAAAGACGTTTCCCCACCCCACTTCAGCCGAGAATTCCCGTGAAAACCACGGGGGTGCCCTCGCAGTGACCTTGGAGCCGCGCGTTGCGGGCGTCCTTGGCGGTGGCATCCCGTGGGGATGAATGAGCGTCCCCGCACGATTCCATGAGCGGGGATTTCACCGCGGAGCCCCTCGGGGCAGGAACGGCCCGAACGCGTTATCCTGGCGGCGAGAGGAAGGCGCTGGGAGCCTCCCACACGGGGATAACGAGCGGAGTCTGGAGAGCGGGAGCCCCGGGATGCTCCGTGCCGGCTATTTTTATTTTTTTTCCCTCCTAAGCAGGAAAAGGAGATTTTCAGCACCGGCCCAGCCCCTGCACAGAGCGGTTTCAGCCTCCAGTTCGGAGGCTGATCACACTTGTAAAGCATCTTCCTTCCCGGGGCGTCGGAACGCCGGCGAATTCCTGATGCCTTGTGCCCGGCCCCGGGGGAATTGTCGTATCGCGTTTCACAGCCGGGAAAGCCGCGGCAGGCGAGGGATGCGATTCGCTCGAGGAGGCGGCAGAGCCAGAGATCCTTGTTTGAACTCTGCCTCACCCAGCTCCCCTCTCGGATCAGACCCGCTCTTCCCCTGTTTTCCTCTTTAAGCACGTCCGTTTGGTTCCCTGCCTGGCTGGAGGGGAAAAGGGGGATGTGTCCGCAGGGCTTGGGGGATCAGTGGTTTAAAGCTTGGGCAGAGAGGGAGTTCGGGAATGTTCTGACAGCCCAGGCAGCGGCTGCAAATCCATCTCCCTAACCCACAAACCCTGGGACCCAAATCCTCCTTCAGATCCCTTTCCACACGGGCTGATCAGCTGTGCTTCCTGGGTGCTGCTTTTCAAACGCCATTTCTCCTAATTTCATTTATTTAACACGAAGATTTTATCACAGAATGGGCCAAATCGTCCTCTCCGTGTGATAATCTCGCTCACATAATTACAGCACTGCCCGGATGAATCAGAAGCCTGTTTTTTACAGGGCTAAAGATGGAGAAAATAAACTCAGTCCTTGGACACTTCTGAATATCCCTGTATCCACCTTAAGCTCTCAGGAACGCCGGCCCAAGGCTTTCCATCCTTGTGTAGGAGAGGGTGTGGGAGGAGCCAGTTTTTGAGTGCTGGGACAATTATCTCAGCTCTGTGATGCTTCCAGTAACGCTGATTTAATGAACGCTCAGGTTAACGACTCTGAGGATCGAAGAATTATTAAATGCTGCTTTCTCAGGTTCCTGTGTCCTGGTGGTGAAACACTCCTGGTCAGAAACACACACCAGATAGCTGCTCCTGCTTTGCTCTCTAAGTGCCAAGTTTCTGGATAGACAAAAATCACCTAAAAATAGCAGCTTTGCTTCTGTTTCATGTTTCTTGTCATCTCGAATATGAGCGAAAAGCAAGCGCCACAAATCAGATCTGGTGCTGAATTCCTGCCTTAAACATGTTAATCCTCCCATTAGGAGAGGTGAAAGCAATGATACATTCACTGATAAATAGCTGTGGGTTGTATAAAATCTGCCACTGCCTAACAAGGTGCTTTGTTCACTGAAGCTGACCAAAAATTTAATCTTTTTCACTGCGGCCAAAACCCTTTTTTTTTTT
>VZRQ01006456.1:190201-253602 GCA_013397975.1 Machaerirhynchus nigripectus | reverse complement strand
TTTTTTTTTTTTTTTCTGGTGAGCACCAGGATCCTTTCTGCTGCCTTTAGTGGGCTTTGGATCAAAAGTGTAATCTCACTTTTACATTTGTATTCGTGTCTGCAGCACAGTCATTGATCAGAACAAACACGTTCAGCCACATAAATCTTCGGAGGTGGGAGAAGCTCTGGGGGTGGGAGGACAACTCATCTGATCCTCATTAGGTGGATGCACAATCCCTGCGAGTCATTGCTGGTTTCATTTTCACGTAGGTGAGCCCCGTGCAAATTGGAGACAATCAGCACGGTAATAGCAACACTGGGAATAATAACAGCGCCCATCAGAGCTGCCCTGGCTGCTGGAGGCAAAGGCTTTGGCAAACGTCGTTCTCCCAGTTGTTTCCAGCTGTCCCTAAAGTGGGAGGAAGGAGGTCGTGGCCACGTTAATGTGCAGGTATCAGAAATGCACCAGGTAACGCAGGGAACCCGGACTCCTCTCACACAAACCCTTCAAGAACCTGCAACTCCTCTGTCCCTCCATCCCCTGGCAGGAAAATGGGAGGAGACAGCCCAAATCCACCCACTGTGATGTCAGCAGGGCCATTAGTGACTGTGGTGGCACAGACAGTGCAGATGCTTCTGGCCAAGCCCGTGTGGCCCAGACTTCTGTCTCTGTCATCTGCAGCAAGTGCTCAGGGGAGGAGGATGAGGAACAGGACAAGTATTTACAGAGTTGTATTTACATCCCAGTGGTTAATGGCCTCAGAGAGATCTTCATCCAGGAAATTACCTAATTGTTTTTTGAATCCATTTATCCCTGAGGATAAATACCCACAACATCCTGGTCAGCGACTCCCATGGTTTAATTATCTGATGGATGAAAAAACACTTCCTTTTCTTTGTTTTAGATCTGCTGCCTGATAAGGCCGTCTGACACCCCTCCTTCATGTGTTTGGAGCAGCAGTGACACGAGGACAGCTCTTGACTCCTCTCCGTGCTGCCCACGAGGTCGGAAATGTGCCACACCCCCATCAGACACCTCTCCTACAAGCCTCAGAGTCCCGCTCTGCTATTCCCTGTGCTGCCAGGAGCTCTTCCACATCCCTGTTCATCCGTCCTGCTCCACTTTCCTCCTTTTCTGAAATTACCACTCCTTTCTGAGATGGGCTGGATGGGAATCACACACGGGGAGGCTCCCAGGAGTAGTGCCCTGGCACAACGTGTTTGCTTTGCCACTTATTCCTGTCCTAATAATTCCTAATGCTCTCGTTGCCCTTTTGACCTCCACAGAGCCTCAAGCTGATGTTTCTGAAGGGCTGCCCACAGTTCTTCTGACACGGTAATAGCTAAATTAGAGCCTATTATGGCCAGCGTGCAGCTGGAATTGCTTCTCCATATATCCATTACTTTATCAGTAATGAGCTGCAGCTGCTGTTTGAACCTCCAGTCACTGGGAACAGTGGGGCCTGCTGCACCTCTGCACAGCCACCTTTCCCTTGGACCACTCTGAAGAACGCTGTGGCATTGGCCAACTTGGTCATCTTGGCATTTGCCCTCCTGGGACATCAAAATTCCTCGCATGGATGCCAACACAACTCTCCTTGTAAGTTCTTTGTTCACATCCTTCCTGTGTTGCCAAAGCCCTTCCATTTCATGACAGCTCAGTTTCTCCAGGAGCCTTTGGTGAGGAATCTCCTTAGCAAGAGTTTTGGGAATCTCAGAACGTGTTTGGTGGTTGGACCGCCCTCTTCCACGGGCTTGGCAACTCTTTCAAAGAATTTGGGTGTTCCTGTGAGTCACAGCTTTCCCTCAAAGCTGTCGCTGGATGAGGAGCGGCTCCTCTGAGTCGTCACAGCTATTCCCCACTCCCAGGGAAAGCTGGGATTTTGTGTTCAGCTGGATCCAGAGGAGTTCTGCTCCCCCCCACCAGGCACACAAAGCCATGCTGGACTCCCAAACAGCTTCAGTCTGAGGGACAAAGAGCTACAACCCAGAGGAAGAAAGCAGAAGAGGCACCCAACATCATCCTCATCATCATCCCAGGTTCTTGCATTGAAAATTGATTTTTCCCAGATTAAAGAAGGAAGCCATCAGAGCCTGAATGTGCTCACTTGTCTGCCCCCATCATAAAATGATGAAGTGATGAAAGCCCTGTAAAACCACGGGCCACGGGACAAGTGCTCTGATTCTGGTGGGCTGCACATCAAAGGACCCTTCAGAAGAAAACTGAAGGGGCTGCAAATGCAGAAACACCTCTCCACTGCTTTGTTCTGGGGCTTCCCAGGACGCCTTCCTGCCCAAAAGCAATCAGTCCCTTGGGGAAATAAACCCACCTCGTGGTGGTGGTAGCAGCAGCTCAGTGATGGGACATCTGTGACAAGGATGGGGAGTGGATCACTCTGTTCAACGGGATAAGAGGAAGCGGTCTCAGGTTGCACCAGGGGAGGTTTGGGTTGAATATTAGAAAAAACGTCTTCATGGAAAGGGCTGTCCAGCCCTGGCACAGCTACCCAGGGCAGTGGTGGGGTCACCATCCCTGGAAGGGTTTAAAAAAGATGTAGCTGTGGTGCCTGGGTTAGTGGTGGCCTTGGCATTGCTGGGGGAATGGTTGGACTCGATGATCCCAGAGGGCCTTCCCAACCTCAATGATTCTGTGACTCTATTATTAAGATACAATAATAAAGTACTTTTGTGCAGTTTGTAATAACTTTGCACTGAAATGTGGATAGCTTTGACTCCTGGTTTCCAGGAAACATTTGACTGATAGGCAGAAGAACTTAAAACCTCAGAGCTCCTGTGGATACTCCCCAACCCTACAAACTGCAGCCAGACCATCCTTTATCCACCTCTGTTCAGGTATTTTGAGCAGCTCCAGGGACTGACCACATTAGCCTGGTTTGTGCTCTTCTCCTTGAATCCATGACAGCTACCTATAAAAACACAATTTTCATTGGCAGACTTTTTTTCCTTAAAAAATTATATTTCTGTAGTCTCCCTTTGGAGTTTTTGGGCCATGTTAGGATCAGCAAAAGGATGCAAGACCTTGTGAAAGGATGCCAGAGCTTTTCCAGTGCAAGTGTCAGGCTCCCATTGCAGCCACTGGGGCGTGGTTTGAGGTGGGAGCAGTGGGATGCCAGGGGATATCCTGGGATATCTAATAGAGAATTAAATGTAGGCAACTGCCTTGGAGCCAAGTGTCTCCCTGTGAGCTAAACCCCTTCAGCTTGATTTCAGTTCATGGGGAGAAATAACCACACGTACAGGGCTTGATCTTATTTCAGCACAGGTGCTTAAAACCATCTCAGTGACTCCCAGCACCAGGGGTTTTTTCTCCCTGTGGATGGAAAGATGGTTCTGTAGATGAGAATGGTTCATGAAATGGCTGGAAAAACCCCATCCAGGTTTGCACAACAACTGCTGCTTTTGTTCCAGCTCTGTGGGGTGAGAGCCCTGAGCAGCCCAGAGGCTCTAAAGGGCATCTTCAGAGATGGGACAAGGAGGAATGGCTTTAACTTGAACGAGAGCAGGGTTAGATGGGATATGGGGAAGGAATTCTTCCCTGTGAGAGTGGGGAAGCCCTGGCACAGGGTGCCCAGAGAAGCTGTGGCTGCCCCTGGATCCCTGGCAGTGTCCAAGGCCAGGTTGGACGGGGCTTGGAGCAACCTGGGATAGTGGAAGTTTGGAACCAGATGAGCTTTAAGGTCCCTTTGAACCCCAGCCACTGTGTGATTTATGGCCAAAATCCACTCCTGCTGCAGGCTGTGGGAGGGGGTGGATACCTGCAGCCCAGGACTCACCTGGGCTGGAACCACCCCACTGCTCTTGGGGGTCACACAACGATTCCTTCCCCTGGAATCAGAGCAGGGCCTGGCCCCTCTTCATGTGCTGCTGAACTGTAGGTGACCTGTGACTCCAGCTGAACACACTTTGTCCTAATCACCACATCAGAGCTCCCCCCACAGCCCCTCTGAACTATAATTGGGCCATTTACTGAATTTTGCCTGGGCAGGGAAGGCACTGAAGGAGGCATTTGCTTTGTGAGCCCCTTGTACTCTAATTATTGTTCAAGTTACCGTTGCATCAGAGCCTAACAAAAGATGCTTAAGAAAGCAAGGAATGAGACATCAATTGTGGTTCATGAGGTCATGGAAGAAATGTAGCACACAAAAAAATAATACATAGGCCGTCTCCAGCGTCTGTTCTTTAGCACTTGTACCCCTGAACATCCATTAATGTTAATGTTTATGACTAAATAGAACTATAAGTCAATTACATCTCCTGGTAGTGTTAATTCCTGGCCAATCCATATATTTGTCTTCAGGACTGCCAGGGAATTGGGATAGAATAGATTTTTCTTTTTAAGGGAATGGATTATTTTTTTTTAAGTACAAATACTTTGGAGCTCTGCTATTCAATCTCCTTGAGTTATAAGAGGAATATGGCCAGTTATCCACAAATTAGGCTGGTCTGGTATGAGGGCAGCTGGTGAAATGTCTGAGCCTTTTTATTCATGGCCTTTCTGTTCGCAGAATGGCCTCAAGCTGCACCAGGGGAGGTTCAGGTTGGGCACCAGGAGGAATTTCTTCCACTATCCCAGGCTGCTCCAAGCCCCGTCCAACCTGGCCTTGGACACTTCCAGGATCCAGGGGCAGCCACAGCTTCACCTGTGCCAGGGCTTCGCCACCCTCACAGGGAAGAATTCCTTCCCCATATCCCATCTAAGTCTCTCCTCTTCTGGTTTAAAACCCTTCCCCTTTGTCCTGTCACTGTCTGCCTGTGTAAAAAGTTGTTCTTACCATCGCAGCTCATAGATTTGGATCCAGACATGGATCATGTGGACTTACAACCTCGAGTCCAGCATCTTTCCTGTCTTAGCCTGGCTCTGGACATGAAAACAGATATCCTGATCCTCAGCAAATCCCAGGAAAGGTTAATGTAAGGCTTTTATCTCCCCTGTGTCCAGAGCTCCTGGGGCCACAGCTACCAGAGCAAACTCAGCATCTCCAGGGCTTGTTCCCTGACCAGGAATCTCTGCCTTGCCCAGCTTCTATTCCTTTGTGGCCTCTCCAAAGCGACTGTTGTGGGTGGCTCCTGATCCGTGCAAGAGCTGGAGCCTGGAAGGCCTGCAGGAGACAGCTGGATGGCACAGACCAACGCCATGCCCAGGGCTGCTCTGTCTCCATGACAGAGATGAGGATGTGAAGGATTTGGGTCTTTTGAAATCTGGCCTCACCCCCATCTGACACAAACCCTGTGATCCTTGCAGACAATCACAGCTTGAGAGCCCGCACTGCCCACAGTGCAGATGGATTGTCCAGTTCTGGGCCCCTCACTCCAAGAAGGACATTGGGGGGTCTGGGGCATGTCCAGGGAAGGGAATGGAGCCTGGAAGGGGCTGGAGGACCAGGAGAGGCTGAGGGAGCTGGGAAAGGGGCTCAGCCTGGAGAAAAAGAGGCTCAGGGGGGAACTTCTGGCTCTGCACAACTCCCTGACAAGGGGGATTGGGCTCTTTTCCCAGGGAAAAAGGGACAAGATAAGGGAAAACAGCCTCAAGCTGCGCCAGGGCAGGTTTAGATTGGATATTGGGAAAAATTTCCTCACAGCAAGAGTGGTCAGGCATTGGGAGGGGCTGCCCAGGGAGGTTTGGTGTCCCCGTCCCTGGAGGTGTCCAAAGAAGGACTGGAGGTGGCACTCAGTGCTCTGGGCTGGGTGACAAGATGGGGATTGGTGACAGGTTGGACTCGATGGTCTCGGAGGGCTTTTCCAACCTGAATTACTCTGGGATTCTGCCCAGTGGCAGAATTCTGCTGCAGAAGAAGCATCAGGTTCAGCCCTGTCCTGTCCCAGTCCATGACCAGGCAGCCTCCTATGAACCAGCCACCAGGTTTCTGACCCAGCTTAGTGAGGCCAAAAGTGCCCTCCCTGCCTTTAACCAGCACCTCCCAGAAAGCCAGGAAACCACCCAGCAGCAAAACTCTTCCCCTCCAGCAAATCAGCAAAACCTGTTGGCAAGTGTTGTCACTCGTTTCATCCCTGAAAAGCACCACTTCTATCCTCAGCTCTGGTTTTGTCCTGTTCCTTTATTCCAGTTTACAAGACATTCCTGCCTGGTCAGGACCCCCGTAAAAACAGGGAGATGCTGGATTCTGAGCGTTATCACCCATGCAAAGCTCGTGTGCCTCCACTGCTTGGAAAGCTCATGTTCCTGCGTCATTCCTCAGATGCCTCTGACATTACTGCAGATCAAAATAGCTTCTTCATCAGCTTTCTGAATCCAGGACATTTCATTTTGCTGGGAACAAGCTTTCCTGCTGTTTCACCAGCATCGTTCACCCACAGAACTTCAGGCTGGGCTGGGCAGTGCATTCTTTAATCATGTTAATGTTATCCCGTGGCAGGTTCCTTTTTAAGATTTTTTGATTGAATTTAATGGAGGTGAAAGTCACTCCTTGAATGGTTTCAGAGGCAGAGGCTCTCTGGATAATCAAAAAGACATTTTGCAAAGCAAACTTCCCTTGGCTGCCCACGGTTCTTGTACCCTCTGCCTCTCTCTGTCCTGGGTGCTGATTTAGTTCCTTCAGCGAGTAATTCCTGAAGGATGGAGCTGTCCATCCATGTGTCTGCCCATCCAGACCCCTCCAAACCCATGGGCATGTATAAAATACAGCTGGATGTGCCCTGCAGCAACCTGGGATAGTGGAAGATGTCCCTGCCCATGGCAGGGGGTTGGAACTGGACAAGATTTAAAGCCCTGTCCAACCCAAACCAACAAAACCATTGCCCACTGGAGGACGGAAATCTCAGTCAGGAACCAGAGGCTGCAGGAGAGCCCAGTGCTTGCCAGGCTCCCAGGAGAGGGGTTGGAAGCTGGCTGTTATGAAAGACAAAGTGATTTTTGGAGTCCAGACTTCGTTTGACGCCAGGCTGCCCATCCTGGGGGTGGAGTGTGTTCAGTGGGCACAAGTTCTGAGGGAGTTTTGCCTCATCTGGGTGTTTGTGTCAGCTCAAATTCTTTACAGTTTAGCTTGGAAAGTCCCTCCTTCTCTGTCACCAACCCACTGCCACAAGATGTGACCCGTTCTGGCACCCACAGGCCAACCAAGCACGCTTGGGTCAGAGCCAAGACCTCACCTGAGAAATGTTTTTAATATTTAAATAAAGACCCCCGGAATTAACTTCCCTCCCAGTTCTTTTGCCTTGAACCTCCCGGACAACCGTTCCTGTCTCCTCTCAGGCTGTAACCTGGCCGTGAAGCCGTACAGGAATGCTGGTCCCTTTACCTGGCAGCCTCCTCCCACTCCTCCTTGCTCCGTCTCAGCACACATCGCGCTCCCCACAAGGTGTGGGATCTGCTCCAGGCATTTCTCCCTGCTGATCAGCTTCATCCGTGCTTTCTGCAGCAGGTGGGATGCTGCAGCAAATGAGAAGGACCAACAAAGCTGCAGAGCAGCTACAGGCTTCCCTTGGGGAGGGTCTCAGCTGGATTTCTAAAGCCTCTCAGGGCAGTGGGGTCTCTGGGCAGAACCGTAGGGTTTTGGGGTCACGGGGGTTTCTAGGGGATCCCCAAGTGTTGGCAATGATGAGTTTGTGCTCCTGAGTTTATCACGGGATGCCAGAATGGTTTGTTTTGGAAGGGACCTTAAAGATCCAGTGCCACCCCCTGCCACGGGCAGGGACACCTTCCACTATCCCAGGCTGCTCCAAACCCCATCCAGCCTGGCCTGGACACTTCCAGGGATGCCAGACTGCTGGGAAAGCCCCAAAGGGATGGATTATCCTGCTGGGGGGCTGGGTGATGACCTGAGATGAGCTGCACTGCACACCTGGGGTTTCTCACTCGTGACTTTTTGGGAACTCGGTCTGAGGGGCTCTTCATGGGATCCTGTGCAAGCCCCCTGCTGATCAAAGTGCACTGAGCTTTCCCCAGAATTCTAATCTTAGTAATTATAGAACCATGGAATAATTTACATTGGAAACAACCTTTAAGATCATCCAGTCCAACCACTCTCCCAGGACCGCCAAGGCCACCACTGACCCACGTCCCCAAGTGCCACATCCACACAGCTTTTAAACCCCTGCAGGGATGGGGACTCCACCACTGCCCTGGGCAGCTGTTCCAATGCCCAACAACTCTTCCAGGGACGAATTTTTTCCTAATATCCAATCTAAACATTGTTCTCCCTGGGGAGGGCTGCAAGACCACGCCTCACCCAGGGGACCACCTGTATGTCCACAAAGTGGCTCTTGGGACGGCAGCACACAAAGCAAGTATCTGCTTTATTCTTCCCTTGGGATGGGAATACAGAAATCACAGCTGGCCCCTGCAAGTGACAAAAAGACTGAAAATGTGCTGGGCTGCTTGGAAACCCCACTGATCTCACCCACGTTTCTCTCCGAAGTGAACCTGAGCCTGAAGGATAAGGCTGGGATCTCCAGATCATTTGAAACTCACCCCTTCTGTATTGCACTGAGCTGAATCCTCCCAGAACCTTCAGGAAACTGTGACTCAGTGACAAGATCTAAAAGATGGAAAGTTGTCACGTCCCTTCACCAGCTAAGGTGGAAGTGCCCAAAGATGAAAATGCTTTGGTGTAGGAATCCCCAGGGAGGTGGAGCCCCTCTGCTCTGGAGCCAGGCTGGGAGAGCTGGGGGTGCTCACCTGGAGAAGAGAAGGATCCAGGGAGACTTCAGAGCCCCTTCCAGAGCCTAAAGGGCTCCAGGAGAGCTGGAGAGGGACTTGGGACAAGGGATGGAGGGACAGGACACAGGGAATGGCTTCCCACTGGCAGAGGGCAGGGATAGGTGGGACACTGGGAAGGAATTCCTGGCTGTGAGGGGGGTGAGGCCCTTGCACAGGGTGCCCAGAGAAGCTATGGCTGCCCCTGGATCCCTGGCAGTGTCCAAGGGCAGGTTGGATGGGGCTTGGAGCCACCTGCGCGAGTGGAAGGTGTCCCTGCCCATGGCAGGGGATGGGATGGGCTTTAAGGTCCCCTCCCACCCAAACCATTCCATGGTCCTGTACCTTTTGGCTTTGCCCATATCACACCATCACATCCCCCCTCTCACCACACTCAGCTTCTGCTGTTTTTTTCCTGAAGCCTCTCCCAGACAGAGGGTGGGGGGTGCCAGGGCTGAGCACGCTGACACCAATTTTTTGGAAGCAGAATCCGTGTCAGCTGAGCCCACACAGCGGCACGAGGCCAATCCCCGGAGCTGCTCCATGGATTTTGCACAGAGAAGCTTGAGAAATCCTTCAGAGGGACTCCACAGCGGCCACTCTGTTCTAGGAACACATTACCTTGGTGAAATGGGAGAGCTTCACAACTATAACAGGGCTGTTGTGTGAGGAAAATGAAGCCTAAGAAGGCAAATGCAGAGTTTCATGGAAAAAACAGCAACCCTTTGGAGCAGAAAAGCAAGGATTAAATGGGATATTCACCCACTGCATCCTGGGAAGGAGCACTCCAGCTCCAAGGCACCCCCCTGCCCTCCCAGTCCTGATTAATTCTTTCCAGTAATGAAACAGCTCATTGGCTGTTAAGTGACATTTGGTCTGGACAGACATTTTGGGTCACAGTCAGTGCTGGAACTGCTTTCATTAAGGCTTAAACGAGATCAATTAGCAACAGCAATCTGCAGTTCTAAATGAGAGAAGGGAGGAGTGGCCAGAACCAATGAGTCAATCCAGCTCATGGAGGCATTAAACCAAAGACAGCCTCAGACCTTCACTTCCCTTAATCCAGACCACTTTAGACCCAGCCTAACTGGGGGAATCATAGAATATCCCAAGCTGGAAGTTATCCACAAGGATCCCACAAGGTGAGAAGTGCTCAGGGCCAGGCTGGATGGGGCTCTGAGCAGCCTGGGATAGTGGAACGAGATGAGCTTTAAGGTCCCTTCCAACCCTAATAATTCCATGATTCTGAGCTAACTTACCCACCAGGGTGGAGCTTGTCTTAATTTGGGTGCCAAAAAGTGGTCCACAGTTTGGAGGTGGTGCTGAAATAGGTCCCAGACTTTGCTCTGGGGGTCTGTGGGTGACTGGCTCTTGCCCTGAACAGGGAACTGGTGGATGTGCAGAGGCTGGGCTGGTCTGGATGCGTTAACCAGGTAGGTGGGGAGTGGAAGTTTGTCTGGGAAACCCCTCATGGGAGAGAACATCCACTTTAAATGGATAAAACCCATCTTCCATTAGCAAGTGCGTCTCGCCCAGCACCTCACCTGCACTTGTGCTCTCCCAGCCAGCAGCCCAGCAGTGCTGCCACGTGTCCATGAAGGGCATGAAGGGCAGGCAGACAGGAATTTTCTCCATGCTGAACTCGATGGGATTGCTGAGCAGGATCAGGGCAATGTCATTTTGCAGGCTGGTTCTGTTGAACTCCTCGTGCAGGATCAGGCTGTCTGGGCTGTGCTCTTCCAGCGGGAGGCTGAGGTCAGCTCCCCCCACTGCCACCGTCAGATCTGCTGGCCTTAAAAACCAAAGAGGACACAGTAAACGTGAAGGATTTGGGTTATAAAGGTTGGTGCCTCACCCCCCAGAGCAGGGCAGGGTGATGGCTTAGGCAGTTCAGCTATAAATATCCAAGGAATTCATCCTCACTCCCAGGCAAGGATGATTTCCAGGGCAGAGCGGTGCAGAGGTAGAATGTGAATGCAGCCAGGTTATAAACAGCCCAGTCAGTCCCTACAAAACAGATGGAATGGGCTGGATCTTTTGGATCTCCACGCCCTGGGCTGGCTGCTCGGACCCTGCGGTCCCCAGCCAGCTGCTGCAGGCTGTGCTGCCACAGGTCATTTGTCACCAAGCAGTCTCGGCTCTCAGACCTGCCACAATTGGGAGGGGACTCACAGAGGGCTGGACTCTGCCCCTGGGCACTGCACGGAGTTAATTTATCCAGAACTTGGTGTTTTAAAATCAGAATTTCCACGAGGTGAAGGTGTTTGCTGTGTGAAAGCAAAGGTAATTTGGGGGCTAGACTGAGCTGGAATGGAATACATCGCCTTTTACAAGCTACTGGAACAGGTGTAGATGCACCAGAAATGCCTGGGGCCATCAGAATAGCATCAGGGGCATTTATCCAAGGCTGCTCAGGCCACCCCTCAAACTATTCCCCTTCTGCTTCTCCTGGTTATGCAGATCTCTGCACATTTCTGTGTTCAAAACTGGGCCTGTTTCCCCCAAAGGAGACAGGGCTCCCCCCCCGTTTTCAGGGCTCAGTCACATAAATGTGGCTCGTGACCCCGAGGAGATGCACATCCTGCACCCACCAGGAGGAATGTCACCCCCCACTGTGCCTGGGCTGCCCTCCCTCCCCCGGGGCACTCACAGCTCTTCTGCAAAGCAGTGGGCCGCAGTTAAAATCCACAGTGCACTGATGATGGTGCCTCCACAGATGTGCTTCCCGTGGCTCTGGATGCTCACGTGCCATGGGAATTCCCCAGGCTTGACATGTGTCCCTGTGCCAATCCTCTTGCCAGTCTTCTGGAAGGACTCGTAGGACGGTCGGAGGCCACACCCTGGGCACAAAAAGGGACATGTTGGACACGTTCAGCAGTGTCACAGCCTGTGCTGCTGAACGGCGGGGGCAGGACATCCCTGAGCACTGGTCTAGAAACACCCATGGAATCAGAGAAACGTGGAATCGCAGAATGGTTGGGGTTGGAAGGGATCTTAAAAAACATTTTTTCAACTCCCGTGGGCAGGGACGCCTTCTGCTAGCCCAGGTGGCTCCAAGCCCTGTCCAGCCTGGCCTGGGACACTTCCAGCCACAGTTTCTCTGGGCAACCTGTGCCAGGGCCTCACCACCCTCCCAGCCAGGAATTCCTTCCCAACATTCCATCTATCCCTGCCCTCTGGCAGTGGGAAGCTATTCCCTGTGTCCTGTCCCTCCATCCCTTGTCCCAAGTCCCTCTCCAGCTCTCCTGGAGCCCCTTTAGGCTCTGGAAGGGGCTCTGAGATCTCCCTGGATCCTTCTCTTCTCCAGGTGCGCACCCCCAGCTCTCCCAGCCTGGCTCCAGAGCAGAGGGGCTCCAGCCCTTGGAGCATCTCCGTGGCCTCCTCTGGGCTTGCTCCAGCAGCTCCACGTTCTCCTGCTGTTGGCCCCAGGGCTCAAGGCAGCTCTGCAGGTGGGGTCTGAGCAGAGCAAAGGGCAGAATCCCCTCCCTGGATCTGTTATTTGATCTCTCCCGAAGCCCCTGATGTCCCTGTCACCTCCCCAAACCTACGCTCCGCCAAGCACTGCCGAGGCATTTGGGGTGGGAGGGACAATTGACCCTTTCCCATAGGCAGGTGGGATAAAATCCTTGTTTAGGGAGTGGAAGGTGCATCGGGCTGTGGCACAGGCCACGCCTTTATTCCCTCAGCAGAAGGAATAAGCCAAGGCCCGTTTCACTTACCCACAGGTGAATATCCTGCAGCGTCTCTGCGCTGAGCGTGCTGAGAAACAAAACCTGCCTGGACACTGCTGGCCAGGCAAGCTAAACAGGAGAGGGCAAGGAGCAGCATCTCAATCCATCCTGGACCAACGCTATCCCACAGCTCTCGGAGCAGCAGTGCCTCTGCAGACGCCTCAGGACGTCGCCTGCGTTCCACGTCAACACAACCCAGGGTGACATCACAGCACCCGCTCGTTCCTGGAGGTTGCAGCAGTTGGATGCTCCTTCCTGAGGCAAAAGGTTCACTGAGGGAAAGCTCATGGATTTCCAAAAGGTTTGTGATTCCCTTTAGCTCTGATGGGACAGGGCAGAAGTGAAATTCCTGTCTGCGTCCTCGGCTAACCACACAGGATATGGCAAGGGTGGAGTTCATGAGCTGGGTGCTGTAGCCCTTGCTGGATCTTGAACCACCTTTGAGGTCCTCAGGAGCTGGTCCTGCATCAGCTTTCAACTTCAGCTCCGAAGCCTATCAGCATTTCCTGTTAATTTTCTCATTTCCTGTTAATTTTCTCTCGAGTTAGACCATGTATGGAGTATTTACTTGCATTTACTTAAACAGGACCAGGAGAGTTGCCCCTGGATCCCTGGCAGTGTCCAAGGCCATGTTGGATGGGGCTTGGAGCAACCTGGGATAGTGGAAAGTGTCCCTGCCCGTGGCAGGGGGTGGCACTGGATGAGCTTTAAGGTCCCTCCCCACCCAAACCATCCTGGGATTCTGTGTTTGTAGGAGAAAGTGGCAGCTCTGTCAAAGGGCAAATTTCAAAAAATGCCAAATCAAAACTATCAAATCAAAATCAAATCAAAGATGTCAGTAAATAATTTGGTGGTGGCAAAATATTTTGGTGTGGGCCAATTGCAGCATCAATGGACCCATTATGCTGATTTTTAGACCAACACATCATTTTCATCAGGACAGGACTTAAAAAACTCTCAGGCAGGCTCAGACTTGGGCATATCTACAATAAGAGCTTTTCCCAAAGATCTTCCTGCTTGTTTCAGAACAATTACTACAGCACGGAGTAGGAGGGGAGGGAGAGGAAAGGAAGGGAGCCAAGAGGCCTTTTATGAGCCCCCAGGTGATTCAGCAGCTGAAATGCTTTACCTTGGAGCACATCAGGAGTTATCCCACCGGAGTCTGGATTTCACGGAGGTTCACAGTGCACAGGATGAGGGTAAAACTTCATTTCCCTCTCTTCTTTGCTTCTCTGTCGCCTCATGCCAAAGAAATGAGACACAAGTGCTGGTTTCCTTGGCAGTGAGCACTGGAACAACTCCATGGCAGGACAGGGTAAGGATAGGATCAGTTACCACAGCAACAAAAATCCCGAGTGTGGTGTGGGCACATTTTGGGGCATCTCCAGAAAGAGCCTATTGGGGCAATCCTGCCCGAGGCAGCTCCTGTAAGCCTGGCCCAGGTGTAAATCTGACAAAAGGACGTGTCCTCTGGATTTTGAGACTGGGATGAACTCAGCATCCGCTGAGGAGCAAGGGAAGGCGGGGAGCTGATTTTTCTGGCACAGATGTACTGCCCGCTTTTGGAAACAGCGGGCAGGGCTGCAGCACTGGATTTACAACCCCAAACCCTGACTTTGTGGGGCACATTTTCAGTCTCTCCAAGCTTGGAGAAGGATCTGATCTGTTGGGTAGGTACAGGAGATGTTCAGGGAGCTGTTTCGGGCCTTTCTGAGCTTTGAAGCTGAAGCTGCTGAGCAGCAAACATCACACCAAGCTATGGAGAGCAGTGCCATGGAGAAGGAGGTGCTGTGGATTTGTGTCTCTGGGTCCCACCACCTGTCCCTCAAAACTGGCTCACTCCTTGAGCTCTGGGCCCACAGGACCCCACTTCCATATGGGACAAACCGTGCATCCCTGCATCCTTTGTCTGCAGCTTTGAGTCTGCACTCTGAGAACCTCATCAGTAAATCCAAAATTGATTTTTTCTCTTTCTGGCTGTCCTGCTATTTCGACTGCACACTCACTGGAGACTGCCCCGAGTTACATTTGCCATGAGTCTGCCCTTGGTGGGGGCTCCCCAAGTTATTAAAGTACAAATAATTAATCATAGGGATAATTCTACTCCTCTGTACTGTCATGCCTGATGATACAGATTTAAAAGCCCTGGTGTTTAATTAGCAAACTGCAGCATTTTATAATATTTGATAATTTTTTTTTAGATCTACCCAGATATCTGCTTGGAACACATCACAGAGAACATTGTTCTTTTCTTGTTCTGTACTTTATTGTAGAGCAGGAAACAAAACCGATTTCTTTTTGTGTTTATTCACCTCTTGGAACGTCAGAAAGAAGCATCACATTACATTTTGACTTTTTCTGGCTAAAATCATTTCAGAAAATAGGCACTACAGGTGGTATTAAATGCTGTGAAAGTGGAGTTGTGGTAGGGGAATCACTGATCTGATCAATTACTCATTCCCAAAGACATCAGATTCCAGGGTTGTGACAGGTAAAGAACCCAACCACATCTCCAAAAGTCAAAGCTCTGGGAACACCAGGAAATAATTAAGAAAGAAAATCAACAAGGCCAAAGGCATTGGAAATGCAAAGCAGGTACGGGTGCAACCACCTCCTAATTCACCCTTCTAACAGCATTTCGAGCCAAACCTGTGGAAGTTTGGATGTCCTTCCACCTCTCCAGACAACAAGGAAACCCCGGGAGCTGCACGGAACAAGAAGCTGTGAAGGGAGCAATTCCTGCCTCTGCTTTGGCTTTTGATGTCAGCAAAGAGGAAACTGTTCCAATTACGGAAAGCCGCCCCAGCGGATTCCCAAATCTTTATCACTGGATCCTGTGGGAACATCCACGGGGGTTCTGCTTTTTTTCCAAGCTCCCTCCAGCCAAGCGGAGGGGCTGGAGCGAGCGGAGGCTATTTCCTGATGCCGACGGGGCAGGAAACCCCCGTCCCGCCCAGGCCGCAGTACCCGCTGGGATTCTTGCTGAGGTACTGCTGGTGATACTCCTCGGCATAATAGAACTCGGGAGCCTCCCGGATCTCCGTCGTGATGGGGCCGAAGCCTCCCTCTGTCAACACCTGTCAGGAAAGACCACAGAAAGCCATTAGTGGCTTGCTGGCATGTGAATGACGTTAGGATTCCTCCCCGAAGAAGCCACAGGCATCTCTCAGCGCTTGGACCACATTCCCAGCTCATCCCTGACAGCCTCTCATCCCTGCTCTCGTGGTGTTTTGCTCGGAGACGTGGGCACAGAGAGGGAGTCAACCACCCCCTTTTAATGGCTCATTTGCTTAACTTGCCCACGGCCACACGTTTATTCTCTTTATTAACCCAGGCAGGGATGAGGAGCCATCAATGAAAGTGGAAAGCAAAGGGAGAGCACTCTTGGATCCACCCCGGGAAGCTGCAGTGTCCAGGAACCTTCCCTGGAAGGTGCCTCAGCTTCAAAATCCATCCCCAGCGTCCTTGTCCAAGAAGAATTTCTGGGTGAAATTTTAACCGCAAGGATGTCCTTGGGAAATCAGAGCATTTGGGCATTTTTTTCCGCAGAGTCACTGCAAACTCATTCCTCAGAGAGAAAAGTTCCATCCTGACCAGAAAGTTTTAAGTTCTAAGGCAAATTATGGCTCATTTTGGAAAGATTTGCCAATACGTGGACCAGGAGCAATAATCACTTGGCAGGAACAGAGGACGGAATGTGGGTGGGGATTGTAAATTAGACTTTAATTGCTTTCTGATATCCCCCTAACTGAATTTGAAACTCCTGAGAGGTTTCTGACAGAGGGAATTTCTTTTTAAGATGAATTGCTGTGACATTTTCCCCACTGCACTGTCCTTTCCTAAGGAAACTGGTAAACACCAACATTGTGGAGCCAATTCTCTTCTCAGTAGTGACATGACTTGTGCTCTGAAGTCCGTGCTAAAACCTAATAAGCACTTCAATTAATGCCAGACTCCTGTTGCAAAGTGTGTTTGTAAATACTGGATGTGGATAGAATTGATTGAAGGGTCAGCATTTAGGATTCCCAGACGAATGTGCATCACCTCATCACAGTAATAAACAAATAACCCAAATAAAGGGAAATCATCACACAGAATCACAAAACTGTGAATCTGCTTTAAGTCATCAAGCCCACCTTCTTTCATCACGATAGAATGAATGGTAGCAGCCTTGATCCCAAAAAACATTCGTTATGGAAGATCTTTGGAGATGGAGATCCTCACTCCAGTATTTTCCATCCTGTTAGAAAGCCCCTCCTAAGCCTAGCCCAGTTAAACCCAGCGCTTTCATCTAAACCCAGTATTGTGGGATTACTCATTGTGGACGTGGAAAGGAAATCATTCCCTTCCTCTTCCACCTCCTGCATGGCTGCGGAGAGGCGAGGACGACATGTAAGGGAAATACTGCACTTAAGCAACAGGTGATTATTTGGGACAAAAAGTCTTCACATTTCCCGCACCAGGGTTTCCCAGATCCTGCCCCAGCACGGCCAAGCCCAGCCCACAGCCTGACAGCAGCTGCTGGGCTTCGGAGAGCATTAGTCTGATTCATTCCCGTAATTCCGCTGTCCGGAGGACAAATTCTGCTGTGTTCGGTCTTTGGTCAGGGATGAAGTAATAAGATGGATACAAAATCCATGATTAACCTGTCTGGAGAGCCCTGAGTTCCCAACCCTGCATCAGAATCCTCAGCACAGCTGAGGAAGGTGTTGACTCATTAATTCCTCGTGTTCCCACACAATGAATTGGGATCACAAGCCCTGTTTCACAGGAACCTGGCCTTATTTCCCCATGTAAAATCACCAACCAGCTTCTTCCATCTTTGGGACAGGCTTTGTCCCAAAGGAATCAGGTTATTCACCTGTCAGATGCCTCAGTGAAAACATGTGAAGGTTTGTACCACAACACATCAACAGCACCAAACGCAAAGAAGGTGTCGACACAGCTGCTTTTACAAAGCACTATTTCACTTTCTAACCTTCCCAGCACAGAAAAAACATTTTGGAATGATCTTCACTGCCAAAAGATGGCACAAACTCTGCCATCATGGGCATTACTCATTTACCTGCTGCTGCAAATGCAGACAAAATTGGCCTCTCCCCCTTCCCTGAGTCAGGAGGATGCTGCTGGAGCGGGAGAGATTTTTCCACTGTGCAAAGCAGTGCTTGTTACAGATTTTTAACCTGGAACTTCTCCATCACTGGCCTCATTTTGTGGGTTAGGAAATCCATTCCGTTCGGCGAGGCACCACAAGAGGGCATAAACACCATTTGTCCCTTCCCAGTCCCTTAAAACGCGAGGAAAGCCAAACCCAAGATGAGTCCTTATATTGCACTTTGGTCCTGGTGTCAGGAGCAGTGGGAACCCCAGGCTCTGACACTCTGCCAAATCCCACCTTGGATGTTTGGATTTTAAAGGGGAAAATATTTTCCTCGCACTGACAGGGTTGATGTGAAGACAAAAACATCACTGGAAAGAAGTTCAGGATGTGCTGGCTCTGGCAGGTGCAAATCAGCCCGCTCTGGATTGATTTCCTGCCACTGAGGCTGATGTAATTTGATGATAATCCTGTTCTAGAAGAATTTTTAGTCCTCGCTGTCTCAAAATACCTGAGCCACCCAACAGGACCTCTCATTACCATGCTGCAATTAACCCTTGGGATCTTTAACTCAGTGCAGGAAATTTTTCAGGAACCGTTGGATCATTTTTCCCTCCAATAATCTACCGCAATTCAAAGAGAATTTATTCCTTCAAAGGATTTCTGTGGCTATTGTCACGGGAGAGATCAAAGCTCTGTGAGGTCAACTCCAGTTGTTAAACCAGCACTGCCAAGTCACTACAAGATCACAGAGATCCTTTAACTGATCAGAATCCAGCCCAAAAATCCTGTCAGATTCCACTAGGGCCCAAACCAACCCAGAACCCAAATCTCACCCAGCTGCAAAGGGGACATGGCCAGCTCGGGACACTGGGAGAGGCACTGGAGCAGGAACACGGAATCCCAGAATCATTAAGGTTGGAAAAGACCTCCAGGATCATGGATGTGTCAAAGCCAGGACTGGGAACCTCAGCACTACAAGTTTTTCAGCCAGCCTGTACTTTCAGCCTGAAAAGAGGTGTTTGATGATTTTCCTAATTCACTACAGACTGTGAAAGTTTATTTCCTGTTGTTCACTTTAAACTTCTGCCTGACCACTGATGAGCAGAGCTGTTGTCACATCCTCTGTCACAAAACACTGGATCACAGAAACGATTTGGGGTTGGAAGGGACCTTAAAGATCATCCAGTCCCACCCCCTGCCACGGGCAGGGACACTTTCCACTAGCCCAGGTTGCTCCAAGCCCTGTCCAAACTGGCCTTGGACACTTCCAGGATCCAGGGGCAGCCACAGCTTCTCTGGGCACCCTGTGCCAGGGCCTCCCCACCCTCACAGGGAAGGATTTCTTCCTAACATCCACCCCAAACCTACTTTCTTTAGGTTTGAAGCCATTCCCCCTTGTCCTCCCACTCCAGGCCCTTGTACATAGTCCCTTCTCCACGTTTCCTGTAGGCTCCTTCAGGCACCGGAAGGCCCAAAGGTCATCCCAGAGTCTTCTCTTCCCCAGGCTGAACAACCCCAATTCTCTCAGCCTTTCCTCACAGCAGAGCTGCTTCATCCCTCTGATCATCTTGGTGGCCTCCTAATACAATTCCTCATCCCCTCTCTCCACAGAAATCCGGATTTTACACCTTAATCCTGCCCATTCACATCTTCAGCCAGACCCACAGCCTTTCACTCCCAATCCATAACCCAGAGCAGCCTTCTCACCCTTCCCTGCGTCTCTCCCAGCTCTCCTTCCCCGCTGCAGTCACCGGGGTGAGTAGAATTCCACTGTGCTCAAGGGCCACACCGATTTATTCAGCCCTGTACTTACATTTCCTCTTTCATTCCCCATCTCTTTCCCAGCAGTTCTTTGCATTCCACTTGCCTTCCTGACCTCTGCTGAGCACGGAGCAGATGTTTCCAAAGCACCATCTGCAATGACGCCAGAACCTCTTTCCCGGGCTAATTTAAACCCTCTCATTGTGTCTGCACTCGACTTTTATTGACATGGAATTTCAGCAGCTATTTTCTGTGCCCACACGTGTGGTATGGTCAGATTCTTCTGCAACTTTTTTGTAGCCGTGTCTTACTTCGGCTCACCTGGAATAATTCCGAGCCCTCGGCGGATTTTGGTGCGTCACCGTCGCCTGTCTCCCTCTTTTCATCCTTTTTGTGAGGATATTGAACGGCACAGCTTCCCAAGACAGCTTAATCTCTCTTCACCGCAGAAACTGCACAGTTATTTGTACCTTTTATTTCCTATTTATAACCAGGTCTTCACTCAGGAGTGCACCTTTCCTCTTATTCCACACCTGGCACCTTGTTACGCACCCGCTCTCTTCAAAAAAACCTGTATTATGTGTGGAAGGCATGAGTCTCCTCATGCTAAAATCATTACAAACTTGACAAAAAGGCTTTAAAATTGGTTTTGCTAAATGAAACCATTTAATTTTCTGAGCAGAGGCATTAGTAAAGCAGGGGAGTATTAATTGGCTTCAAGCATTTTGTGGCTTTTAATAAAAACGGCATCATCCTGTGTTTGATTCAATAGACACTTCATAAACCAGCTTATACCAACATCCATCCTCTTTGTCTCGTGTCCCAGTGAGTGGCACGAAGCTGCTGCATTTCTAAAACCTCCTTGAAAAATCCCTGATGCTGGAAACATCACAGAGCATCCTGACACGTGTGACAGCTCCCGTATCATCACCCACCCCTGATGTCAAACTCTCAGCAACAATCTCACCAAATAAAATCTGCCGGGCTCTCCCTTCATTGCAGTGTCCACTCAGAATTTCACACCAGCAGCAGCAGTCCCGAATTCCAGCTCTTTTTCCAGAAGTTCTAACAATTAAAGGAGCTGCACCATGGAGGAGAAGACCTGCAGGAATTAGTTTTGTGAAGTCTGTAGGATGGGAGGCTGTGGGCATCCCAGACACTTTATTCCTGCGATATTTTTAGCTGGAAAACAACTTAACTGACTTTGCCAGGTTTGTGGATTAGTTGCTGGCAGGTTTGGGAGCAGAAATTCAGCCCTATGGGCTCACTTGACGCAGAGGAACAAACTTCGGTCCAGAGGAATGAGCAATTACCAATGTTTTTATTTTCTCCTTCATTTGTTTTCTCCTTCCCTTCCCTCTCCTTTCTGGTAGTTCAGCCCACTCTGCTGTGTCATTGATGATATATGATTTTAAATCATTTCCTTTGTGCTGCCTTCAGTTGGCCGGAGCAGCTCAGTTTGTCACGCCGGGTCCAGTGTCCTCTATGTCACTTACCCATGTTGGCTTTTACAAATTAATTGATGCCAGCAACCTCTACAAGCCCTGGAATGGGCTGAAATCCTGATTATCTGGTAAAATCCGCGTTCCCAGCCTGTAGGTGACCTGCTTTTGGAAATCATGTGTTTATGACAGGAAGAAGGACCCTGCCAAGGGAAATGTGGGAGAGGTGGCTGGCAAGTGCTGAACCCCAGCTACCACGTGGGCGGGCACCAGATATCCACATTCCCCTGTTCCCAGTGACCTCTGCCCAGTGGATTCCATGGTATTGATGCATTTGATAGGTGGTGCTGGAATTGATTAGCAAAGGCTTTTCACAGGGCTGTGGAGTGCTGCATAATTAGCTAATGCTCACACAGGGTTTGGAGTGCTGTGTAATTCCCGAGTATTATTAATATCCTTGCGGGGAAGCTGCCTGGTCTCAGAACTCTCCTTGCAGAGTGCCTCTGGCAAATCGGGCAAGATCACAGCTGGGAGTGATGGAATCATGGGGTATAAATTCTTCACCTTTCACAGAATGGGCAGATGGATCTAAGGGCAGAAATGGTGAAATCCGCAGACACCGCACTGAGAAAAGCAGCTGCTGTGGGACTAAATCTGAAGAAAAATGTCATAGAATCATGGAGGGCTTTGGGTTGGGAGGGACCTTAAAGACCATACAGATCATGGGCAGGGACATATTCCACTAGCCCAGGTTGCTCCAAGCCCTGTCCAGCCTGGCCTTGGACACTTCCAGGGATCCAGGGGCAGCCACAGCTTCTCTGGGCACCCTGTGCCAGGGCCTCCCCACCCTCACAGCCAACACTTTCTTCCCAATATCCCATCTATCCCTGCCCTCTGGCAGTTTGAAGCCATTCCCTCGTGTTCTGTGCCTCCATCCCTTGTCCCAAGTCCCTCTCCAGCTCTCCTGGAGCCCCTTTAGGCACTGGAAGGGGCTCTGAGGTCTCCCCAGAGCCTTCTCTTCTCCAGGTGAGCACCCCCAGCTCTCCCAGCCTGGCTCCAGAGCAGAGGGGCTCCAGCCCTCAGAGCAGCTCCATGGCCTCCTCTGGACTCACTCCAGCAGCTCCATATCCCTCTCATGTTGGGATCCCCAGAGCTGGACACAGAGCTCCAGGTGGGGCTCACCAGAGTAGAATCAGCTCACTTGACCTGCTGGTCACAAACTTTTGGATGCAGCCCAAGATACATCCTATAGGGATTACCCATTCCCTGGCCAATAAGGAGAAGTGCTGCTGCAGGAGCCTGCTGGAATTTTCCCTAGGAATGTATCCTTCCAGTGCAGCACACAGGAAATGCAGATAAGAAGGAAATACAATAGAAAAAGGAGATGGTATAAAATCTAAGCCGAAGAATCCCAGTTCTCGCCCATAAAACTGCAACGCTGACTTCGTCAGAGCTTTTCCCCGCTGGCAAAACTCCCACACAATGGAACACATCACCAGCATGGAGTAAACCTATCCTGGCTGGAGACACAGCCCCAGGAGCCTTAGGGAAAGCTGGGTGTGTATATAAAGCGTGTTCCCTCTCTTTGAAGATCTGCTCTCTCTGAAACGCTTCCCTCCTAACCACTTAGCTTGGAGCGGGTTGTTTGGTCACTCCTCCCTGCCAGAGGGGAAGGAATTGCTGGGCTTGGATATGCATCGGCCCTGCCAAGGTAAATCACAGTTGGATGGTAGCCTGGTATTAACACAGCCCCAAGTGGCTGTGCTCAGAGGGTCTAGGGAGGCTGATATTTCCTCCTGTTTTACCTCTGAGTGTAAAACCTGAGCGTTGCCCACAACAATGAGCTCTGCCAGCTGAAATATCACATTTATCCAGCCAGACTTCGTGGTACCTTCTCCCACAATGGGAGAAGAGGAGCTTTGAATTTGTCCTGAATCGTCTTAAATACAACTGACAGCGGAATGAAATCTGCAATTCTATTTTTTCCTGTTGGATGCTGATCCTGTGAACGTGCAGAGGAAGGAAGTTGTATCCTGCTCTCCATCATATCCATCTAATTCTGGATTCAAAGCTTTTTTGCTCCAGATACTGCCTGGTTTAACAGGATCAGCTTGACCCAGAGTCTTTACAAGCTTGACCTTCAGCGTGGAGCTTCCTGAACACCCATCCTGTTTTCTCCTGAGGGAAGGGAGATGAAAGGGGGGAATGGCATGGGCGGCCATTTAGGGGGTAGAGGGAGATAACATTAGCGAAGATAAAAGACATCTTGCTCCAGTAGCATCTGGGAGCTAATTAGGTGTTGAAGGAGCCATTGAGAGAGATGGAAATTCTGTTTGTCTGGCCAATTTTAACGCAGCCAAACAGCCTCTTACTGCACATCCTGCATGGATAATTGATGACGCCTAAGAAAAGATGTGCCCCGTCCTGGCTTCCAGTGATGTAAAGCTCCAATCTCCTCCGTGCCTGGAGACAGCAGAGTCTCCTCCACTAATCACTCATCCATTACTCTCATATTCCTGAAATAACAATGGCCACGGCCAAGCTGGGATGGGGGAAAGGACCCACACACGGAGCAGGGAAGCCCAGAGCAGAACCTTCCACGCTGAAGACCACAAGTGGTGCCTCCACATGGTTTGGCCCTGGATGACTCTGAGAAGCCAACTCAGGTCCAAAAATACTCTAAGATCAGGCAGCTCCAGCTGCCTGAGGACAGAATAAAACCCTCCACGTGTAAGCACTGCATTGACAAGGCTTTCCCACCTCCATTAGCTCAGTTTTCTCTGGATCACGTTTTGTTCCAAGTGCAGAGCAGCTCGTGGTGCTCCCTTGGGTGTGAGCCCTTGGCAATAAATGGAAGGCTCTGCAATTATTTTTCATTCAGGGGAGCAGCAATGAAGAAGTAAAAATGTTCATTTCTCATATCGAACCCAGAGGACTCAGGTCAGCTCTGCTGTTACATTGCCATAATTTTATTTTTCTCACTGGATTTACATCAAGTATTTCTTCCCTGATATACAAGCATGACAGTTTCTCAGGAAAACATATGAGTTTTCCAGAGAAACAATTTATCTCTACCTAAACTCACCCTGAAAAATCCAGAAATTACTTTTGTTGTGATTGGAGGGAAAAACTTCCAGACAAGAGACCGTGCACAAATATTTACTGCTAAAATCATAAAACCTGCTGTACTGGAATACCTGAAATACCCTTGCACTGGAAATGGTTGGGCAACCTGTCACCCCTGATGCTTGTTTTGCCTCTAATAACATGAAGGCATTTTCTCTTCAGCCTCCCATGACCATTTTGTAACCCTAAACCTTTCATCCCAAAAAAAGCGCCGGGAGATGGATTGTATTTTGCTGTCCACTCTCTGGAGACGTGAACAACTCACCTTCAACACCCACCACGAGCCTCACCTGCTAAACTCGCTGCTGTCACCTTTATTTTCAGTCTGTGTTGGTGGTTTCTGATCTAAGGAAATATCTCAGAGGGATCCAATATGGATTTAACATTCCCAACAATTTACAGCAAAACTGTTCATGCTGCACACTGAATGTTCCAGCAAAACAGAAGCATAAAACCCCAGAATCATTCAGGCTGGAAAAGCCCTCTAAGACCATCAAGTCCAACCATCCCCCAGCACTGCCAAGGCCACCACTGACCCATGTCCCCAAAGGCCACATCCACATGGATTTTCAATCCCTCCAGGGATGAGGACTCCAGCACTGCCCTGGGCAGCTGTGCCAGGGCTGGACAGCCTTTTCCATGAAGAAATTGTTCCCAATATCCAATCTAAACTTCCTCTGGTGCAGCTTGAGGCTGTTTCCTCTCATCCTGTCCATGTTCCCTGGGAGCAGAGCCCGACCCCCTCCGGCTGCCCCCTCCTGTCAGGGAGTTGTGCAGAGCCACAAGGTCCCCCCTGAGCCTCCTTTTCTCCAGGCTGAGCCCCTTTCCCAGCTCCCTCAGCCTCTCCTGGGGCTCCAGCCCCTTCCCCAGCTCCGTTCCCTTCCCTGGACACGCTCCAGCCCCTCAATCTCCTTCTTGTCAGGAGAGACCCAGAACTGCCCCCAGAATTCAATATATGGCCCAGCAGACATTGCTTGTGCTCTAATGCAGCTTAAGGGGAAGGGATGATAAAGGATGCTCCTGGGAAAGGGAAAAATCAACACCACGTTTTTCTGGTTTTCTGGATAATGCCCTTTTTTTTCCCCACAGAGATAAGCACATAATGGGAGAAGGGGAGCAAAGAGCCCTGGCTGCCCTCTCCAAACATCACCAGAGAGGGGATGGATCCAGCATGAGACTGATCCAAACATCACAACCCTGCACATCAAATGAAACAGAAAACTGAGGTCCTTCCCCCGGGGGTATGAACCAGGGGGCACACCCCAGTGCTGGATCTCAAGGATCAGAGCAGCTGCAGCTCTGTGAAATTCCCAACTAAAAATCCCACTCTGGTTTAAAATGGAACCCAAATTCTTCTGCCCCCCCGCCCCCAGGGTGTGTTGTCAGGCAGCTGCTGCATTTCCAGCCTGGGTCTTTCTGACCTTTCTGTCCAGCTGATTTTAGTGGAATATTTGCTGGATTTTTAATCCACGTAGCAGACCAGAGAGAGGCCGAATACTTTAAAGCAATTTGGATCCTTCAGGATGACAAATTGTTTCTGTTATAGAATATATGCATAATTACTACTAAAATTATATTTGAAATGGCTACCAGGCAATACAATTTTAGCCCATTCCAAGGACTGAAAAGTCAAGAGAAAATGAACAGAGCATGTTTTAATCAGAAGATAAGTAGTTTTCCAGCCACTATAAATAGAAAAGGCTGGAAGAACGCATCCAACAAGCAGGAGAAAGTGTGAGGAGGGTAAAATTCCACAGTGTTTTGGCTTTGGACTTCAGAAGGTAGTGAGTATGAGATAGTGTGAAATACAAAGAAGTCTTTGTGGTTTACATCTGAAGTTTAGAAGTGGCACAGTGTGAATAAACAAAGGATGTTCCATGGAACGCTGCAGCAGGGATGCACTCGCTCCGTTGGAGCTCCGTGTAAACAGAGGCATCGCCTCCGTGCTTTAAAAAGAGAAGGAGGTAAACTTGAAAGCTTTGCCTTCCAGAAAATCTCATTTAGCCGGATCCTCAGGCTTTTAAGTGGTAGAAAAAACACACACAAGCTTAATAAGACCGAGATCTGGATCATTTAGCATTTGCTTTCAGGTTGGTTAAGCTCCTTCCTAACGATAACGGTGCACGTGCTCTGCAAAACCTGAATTAGCTGTTCCTTATCTTTCCCAGGAAAATAAGTTTTGCTCTCAAGAACTGGGATAATATCGAGCAATTTCTTTTCTGGCAGACAATAAAGAATACTGCCTTGATAATTCCATGAGTTAACTGATTGTTTTCCGGGAGGGTGCATAGGATAATTGGTAAGGGCAGAATCTAAAGATACCCAGATTCAGGTCAGTATTCACAACGGTATTTCCTCTTGAGCAGTTACATAGCATTGAACGTGATTCAGAGGATCATGGAACCATGGAATGGTTTGGGGTGGAAGAGACCTTAAAACCATCCCATTCCACCCCCTGCCATGGGTAGGGACAGCTTCCACTAGCCCAGGTTGCTCCAAGCCCCGTCCAACCTGGCCTTGGACACTTGCAGGGATCCAGGGGCAGCCACAGCTTCTCTGGGCAATCTGTGCCAGGGCCTCCCCACCCTCACAGCCAACAATTCCTTCCCAATATCCCATCTATCCTTGCCCTCTGGCTGTTTGAAATCACTCCCCCTTCTCCTGTCACTTCAGGCCCTTATAAATGGTCTCTCTCCATCTTTCCCCTAAGTTCCCTTCAGGTACTGGGAAGCCACAATTAAGCCATCCCAAAGCTTCTCTTTTCCAGGCTGAACAATCCCAGATCTCCCAGCCTTTCCTCACAGGACAGATGCTCCACCCCTCTGATCAACTTGGTGGCTTCAAGTTTGTTATGGCATCCCCATACACCTTTCAACGCAAAGGTCCCTTATTTTACAAATCTGATAGAACTTGATTTTGATTCAAAATATTTTCACCTATTCCTATGACATAGATAGAGCGTAACTTTTGATGAGGTTAAAACAAAATTGTTATGATTTCCCTTGGTCCTGTCCCTCCAGGCTCTTGTCCCAAGTCCCTCTCCAGCTCTCCTGGAATTCCTCTAGGCACTGGAAGGGGCACTAAGATCTCCCTGGAGCCCTCTCTTCCCCAGGCTGGACACGCCCAGCTCTCCCAGCCCGTCAGTCACTGAGGAATGTTTAAACACAATCCCCTTTCTTCTACAATTGTGAAAATTGGTGCAGCAGAATTGTTTTACCAGAGGAGGAGGAAAAGATGCACTTGGGTGGAACATCAGCTGCAAACCCAGCATCGTTTCACAGCTGCCAAAATGCTGAGAGTTCAGCAGCAAGGGTGAAAATAAAAATGCTTCACAAGGAAACGGGGTAAATCCTACAGCTTCAGCTCCTTCCCACACCATCCCTACTCCTTCTGGGCACAACAAGGAGTAAGTGTGTACAGGGAACCTGCAATCACAGAATCACAGAATGGTTTGGGTTGGAAGGGACCTTAAAGCTCATCTAGTGACAGCCCCACAAGCTTTCCTTTAACTGTTCCTGCCTTTTATGAGCAGCAGATTTCTTTCCCAAGCTTTTTGGGCAGCTCTAGTGATTTTTTTTTAATAAAGGGGTGCACTTTAGGCTTCCAGAAAAGTACCAGTGAAGGAGACCTGCAGAGCTTCTTTAGCTTTTCCACCTGCCCCAAGCTCTGCCTGCTCCCTCCTGGAAGAGTTTAGGTACAAACAACTCTGACATATATTATTAGTGACCCTCAGCACAAACACCACCCCACAGGGGCTGGGATTTGAATGAGACTCACAGTCAATAAGTTAATTTGTCGGGAAGCTTAGAAAATACAAGACCGTTTTGGGCTTCAGAGTCAAATTCCACTCATTGTATAAACCCCCCACCACCACTGGAATGGATTTATGCGTCTGGAAAGGAGATTCGGATTTGGCCGTTAGTAAAACAAAATGCCGAGCCGACTGAGGCTGGAGAGGAAGCAAAGAAAATGCAGGGAATGCACTTTACATTTCAGAGAGAACCTGGCATTTGCAGCACATCATCCTCCTGCCAGCTACAGAACAGCAGTGACTTGGCAGAGGCTCCGTGGCCAGATGTCACCCTCAGCTGGTTCACTTGGCTCAGGCTGCTCCTTTGAAATGAGCAGCAAAGCAGGGCGAGGATGGCTCTGCCTGGTGCTCCCTGCACAAGGAATAGAAGGAGGAAAAGTTCCCCAGTTCCCCAAACCTGGCATTGCTCTGCACCACTTTGTCAAATTCACAGCCCTCACCAGGCAGAATCTGCGGGCTGGAAGCAGAGACAAGAACCAAAGGGATTTGTTTGACAGCTGCCTCTCTTTGGGTGATGGATACAGCACAAATCCTCTCCGGGTGCTTTCCCTGCAGCTTCAAACCCTTCAGCACTCGGAGCCCTGAGTGCATTTCCCAGGATAAAACCCTGCACTTGGATTTCTTTGTTTAAAGGCATTGCTGTGTCTCTATCCCACTGCACCTTTTTAACTGGCTGTTTTATTTAAGGAGGGAGATCCTTGAAATTAGATGATCCTTAAAATTCCCTCCAACCCATCCTATGACTCTCTGATTTCTGCATTTCTGTTTTATTACCCCAAGAAAGAGCAAGGAGAAAAACATCAGGGTATTCCCCACCTAAAACCTGCCTGATTTGGAGTTAATTGCTATTTTAGGCTATTAAGGATGTATGATAAATATGAAGGGACACAACCTAACACCACATGTTCCTCCTAGAACACCTTCAGAATACAGCAGCAGAGCTGAACTAATGGCCAAGTATTTGTGGGGTTTTGATGTGGCAGCAAAGTCCCCAAATGCCTTCAGACCCAGGGAACAAAAGAGAGAAGCACCGACCATCCTGGCTAAACCCCCCACATGGGTGACCTTCTCTCAGAAGGAGAATTCCTTTCGAAACCCAACACCTGATAACACGCGTGTGTTTGTATACACATCAATATGTGTGATAAGAAGGCTGCTCCGTGGCAGAACCTGCCAACAAGCCCATTTTTTGTCACCATCTGCTAGGAAGAGAGCGAGCACCTGTTAGGAGCAGCTGCCTGAATGCAGAATGTAGGTAAGAGAGAAAAATCAGTTTCATTTTGGACTTGGCCTGCTGCAGGTAGCACATGGCTCCCACCACCGAGGATGCCAAGTGGTCCTTTCTAACTTTGTCCTAATTAAGAGCGTTATGAAACCTCCAAATTGTCCATTTATAGGCTGTTACAGAGAGTAAGAGGAGTGATGGGGCACCCCAAAAGCACCTCCCCACCTCCACTGGGGTCTCTGCCCTGTCCCCTGCCTTTTTCTTTCTTTGGAGCCAAGGGAGCATTTGGAGGAGCCGCGCGTGGCTTGGTGCCTCTCCTGGCACGGCAGCTGCCCCAGGACGTGTTGCTCTGAGGAATCCCAGCCTTAGCAACACCCCTTGACTCCTTCCTTTGGAGAACAACTGCTTCCCTTTGGCTCCCTCCTTGTGTCCATCTCCGCAGGGGTCCTGGGAGGGATTTTGGAGGGAATGAGGGCACTCGGTCCAGGCGCTCGCTGTGATCAAGGCACGAGCAGCTGCCAGCCCTGCCAGGCTGTCCTTTCTCCAGGGGGAGCAATGGGGGTGCTACCGCCCAAAAAACTTGGAGTGGGCAGGGAAAAACACATGAAAGGATTTCCCACCCTCGTCCAAGCGACAGATCCGAGTTCACAAGTCAGCGTGGCCTCTCGCACCGTGCCTGACACCACGGATGGTCTCAAATCTGCTGCCCTTAATCCCCACTTACGGCATCTGTGCATCCACAGGAGGAATGAGGTCATTCAGTTTGTTCTTTCCCAGCCTCCCAAGCATGGACTGTCCCTCATTTTCTTCAGCAAGCAGAGCTTTGTGTCCCACGGCTGAGCGTGTCCTGCATAGCCCGTGTGGTACAGCCACTCACCCAGTGATGGCACCAGCACCTGCCCATCCCCGGGTGTGAAAGGGCTTTTGGTCCTAAAAAATCAGCCATCCTGCAGGGAATCTTCCTCTTCCCCTTTACCACACAGCCCGACATCTAGGAATCATTTGGGGAGGAACAATAGGACTGTGAGGAGCTCCTGTACCCATTAATAGGAACAGGATGGGCTCCCCTCGCACAGGAAGAATTTGCAGGAGGCACCAATATTTGGGAGCCCTTTCAGTTCCAAACATCTTCTCATTTTTCTCTTTCCCTTGCTTCTTCATTTTATCCTCCGTTTCTTGTCCTCCCAACTACTTCTGTCCATCTTCTGACCCGCCCTGTGTCACAATCCCCTGTTATGAGGACCATAAATATTTTCTATAAATTGTCTGTCCCACCCATTTGACCCCAGAAATTTGTATTTTCTTAAATGGCAGCAAAGAATTTGCAGGACTGTCACAGCCTGTGAAAATCCAGAGGCTTGTGCACACCGTCACTGCCTTGAGGAGTAAGGGATATTCCCAAAGTGCTTTCGAGGCTCCGAGCTCTGCGATGTGCATTACAGTTCAGCTGGATCAGACGCTGGTCCAAAAATAAATCCCAGCCCTGATTCCTGGGTGGGAAAACACCCATCCAGCCCGAGAGCGAGCGCACGAGGCTGAGGGAGAAATCCCACTTCTCCTGCTCGTAAAGGAGTAAATCTGCTCTGGCTGCGGCGAAACCCAGATAAAATCACACAAAGCCACCCCACAGAGCCCCTTCTCCCTGCAAAGCTGCACTTCCAGCCGTGGGGTTCAGCACAGGCCCTGCCGGTCAGGCAGGAATTCTTTTTCCTAATGCAGATTTTTCTCTCTGCCAGCACATCTGTAAGGATATGGATCCCTGCCTCCTGGGACAGGCCTAATGGGCTCTGCATCCACTCTGCCTCATTTCTCTGGGAAGCGTTGGCTCTGCAGTGGGAGGGCTGAAGAGGGGCTTGAGCCGAGGGATGTTTTTACATCCCGAATTTAAATGTACAAACGGAGACTGTGGGTTATTATTGCCAAGAGGAACAACAACCAGAGCCACAGGTTGGGGGAGTCGGTGACACTGAAACACCCAAGGACAGGATGAGCTAATTAATGCCACCCTCTGCCCTCAAAATTGGTCCTGTATTTCCTCAAGAGCTTCTGCTCCCCACCAGCCAAAGGGCAGCGATGCAGGGACACAGAGAGGGCAACTCTGGATGTCCCGGCTCCTTCCGGCCCGTTTGGTGGTGAGGAATCTCCTCCTGGTCCATATCCTGTGATTCCCTAATGGATTTGGGCTGTCAGAGAAAGGCAGGGATATTGAATAGCTCAGTGCTGACTTGGCATGCAGAAGAGAAGGGGAAGAAGCTGGAGCTGAGGTCAGTTATGGATCATGAGAGCAGAAATCAGAGGTGTCCACACCCAGGCAGGAGGGAATCCCACCAGGAAAGCTTCCCCCGAGAAGAAACCTGGGATAAATCCATCCTTGAGAGCAGCCCACGTGCCAGTGAAGCTCTACTACAAAGCAAGCCCCCTCGGGGCACTCCAAAATATTAAAATATTAAAATTCTCCACATTTTTACCACCAGCACGTGCTCAGATGAAGAACCTCAAGTCGGGAAGAGCTCAGCCTTAGAAACAATGCGGTGAAAAATCTGAACTCTCCTGCCTTTTCAAAAAAAAAAAATTCCAGCAACTGAAAGGGAAAAAAAAGAGGGGGAAAAAAAGAAAAAGAAAAAGGCTTGTTCATGCTGTTACAGTTTAGGAACTGCTGGCATCCCTGTCTCCGAGAGGAAGGGATGGGGAGCTGACTGCTCAGCAGCTGAGAACGTGTGTTCTGGAAGCAGCTCCCGGAGCAGATGGTGCAATGATTACTGCCAGTAAATGTTAGAGCCCAGGTTTCCTTTCCTTTCTTTTTTTTTTTTTTTTTTTTTTATTTTTCCCCCCTTTTTTTTTTTAAACTCGAATTCTGAACAACAGGGGAAAAATAATTACAAAGAATACATGAAAGCAGCTTGATTTCCTTTCTTTTTCCCCTCTCCAAGCACATCTTGCTCCTTCTCTAATACCTGACGCTGCAGAAGGGGATGTTCCCCGGGATGGCTGGGGTGCTGGGATCCACCACCAAGCGCTTTGTTCTGGGGACTGTGACACGGCTGCTGTGCTCCAAGCTGTGCTCCCCGGGAAATGAGGAGCTGCAGGATCGTGTGCTCTGTACGGGATGCTGGAAACAGGGAGAAGGAGAAAGGGCTGCAGCTGTGTATAATGGAAAGTGGCCCTGCCCATGGCAGGGGCTGGATTTAGTGATCTTTAGGGTCCCTTCCAACCCAAACCATGCTGGGATACGATGATTCTGTGATTTAGTCACCCTGCTGGCTTGTGGTGTGACAAATAGTCCTTGGACCAAGAAATGGGAATTATTTTTCCCTTCCATCACCAGGGTCTGACTCCCCCGGCCCCATCTCCCCCTCCAATGTCTCGGAGTAGCCCTAAAACATTTCTCCCCCATTCCCTCGCTTATTCCCCTCTCTCTGTCCCAAACATTCTCTTTCTTTCCCCCTTAAAATTCGATTTTTTTCATTTTTTTCCCCTTCTAGTGGGGAAGCTTCTCCCTCATCACTTTAAAATCACTTTAAACCCCCAGGAGAACCTGGCTCCCAAATTTTTAAAGAGCAAACATCAGCCAGGATGGGAAGGAGCATCCCTGTCTTCTTGGAAAACACACCATGGTGCTGGGGCAGGCACAGCCAGAGTAGCACAACACATCCCCTGCAGCATCTCTTGGGGGCTTCAGCTTTTAAATGCTGTGACATCTCTCCCAAATGTGTCCTGTTTTTTTTTGTTTCTGAGTTTTTTTAATGTCTGCAAATTAAGAAAAGCCAGGGAAATTTCCACAGGGAGATCAAAAAAAAAAAAAAGCAGGATATGCGCAAAAAACGCCTCCTTCCTGAAATTCAGATCCCTGCTCTGCAGCAGGGAGGTACCAAAGCTCCTCGTAGACAGGCTGGGAGAAATATTTTAGTATTGAAAACAACATGTTTTTCTCCAGCTTCCTGCTCCCAACCATTTTGGCTGGAACTTTAAAAATATCAGTCTGAGGAGGCAGAAAACTGGCACGGAAAATGTCACCCCCCAAATTAATGTTTGCTGAAGTATCAATCAACTGAGGGAAAAGACTTCTGAGAGGAACTGTCAGACATCCCTAAAACGGGGAGCATCCAGCTCCACTGGCAAGACTGAGGTGCCAGAATTCCTCCCTGTGATTCCAGGTCAAAGCAAATCCCATTTCCAATTAGAAGACTGAGATTTCTTTGTGGCCATATAGGAAAAGGAATGGCCAATATCAGCTAAATTATCAAATTCTTCTTGTTATTAGCCGTGAAATTCTACTTTGAAGGTCAGGCATGGCTTTTCAAGATGAAGCCTAACAGTAGTTAAAGAATAAGATTTTTAATTTGAGTTATAATAATTTTGAGGCTTTGTCGGGATGTTTTCAATTACAATCACAGCTCTCATCCTTTGACAGCTTCCAGGGAAGAAAAGAGGGGAGTAAATGAAATGCTGCATCTTCATTCAAAGCCTGCAGCACTCACCAAACAAAACCGAAATGAAGGGTGCCAGGAAAGTCAGCAGTGGACCATCCCTGAATACTCCTCTCCTTGAGATGCAGCACTTGTATCAAGGACACAAACCATCAATAATGACAGCAGCAGTGTTTGTTCTGCAATTTGTGGGCATTCAGAGCCCACTCCTCAAATCCTTGCTTAAATTGTGGCAGCACAAATGGAGTTGGACAGAGCCCGCTCCTCGAGTCCTACACCATTTCCTGGGTTCAAAGGCTGAGCGTTTTAGCTGTGTAATAATGGGTGGTATTACCAGGTATTGTGATGAAAATAAATCTTCCTTGAAATGAAAATACCCTCTTTCCACAGAGCACGAACCCGGCTTTCTCTTTCTTCCGTGCAGCATCAGTGGGGTTTGCAGGAAAACTCTTGTGGCACTTGTGGGATAGCACTTCATGCTGAGCTATCAGGGAACAGGTCAGGCTTGGGGGTGTTTTCTTTTATTTGTTGTTCCAGCTAACTGAGGACACCAGATTTAAGATTGGCAGTGCAAACACTGGTGCTGTGGGAATACTTTAAAGGCGCATCTGACACACCTGAACATTTCTTGGCTGATTGATAAATAAAAATCAATAAAAGGGAGGAAATGTGGGAGGGATTTCATTTAATTTGAGTATTTTTTTCATTTAATTTGAGTATTTTTGTTGTCCTCTCCAGGTTGGATGGGGCTTTGAGCAACCTGGTCTAGTGGAGCCATGGGAGGGGTTGGAACTGGATGGTCTTTGAGGTCCCTTCCAACCCAAACCCTTCTGATGCTGTTTCAAAGTACATTTGCTGAAACCCCATTTTTCCTGCCCATTAAAAGCGTTTGCCCCCAGCTACTGAAGGGTTTGATTCTCTTCTCTGAGCCTGGCTTGGTGAAAGGCAAAACCCTCCCCCAGCTCGTTCTTTATAGGGTTCATAAAGTGATCTTGTGGTCATCCAGGACAAGGCTGAACTGCACTCCAAGACCCCTTTACAGCCCCGGAGGTGTGATATTGTTTCCACGATTCTCCTGACTGTCTTCCTACCCACATCCTGCCTGATGCTGATTTCATGGGATTACAAGGCGAGGCTTAGAGAGCTCATTAANGAGTGGAGAAAAAAAAAAAAAAAAAAAAAAAAAAAAAAAAAAAAAAAAAAAAAAAAAAAAAAAAAAAAAAAAAAATTGGCTTTGGGGAAAAATTGATTTGTGATCCTACAAAGTCAACTCAAGATTTATGAGGCTGCAGAGCGAGAGGCTGGGGCAGGTCCCTTCCCTGCCTGTCCTTCTACTGTCCTGCTTGTGAAGCAGATGTTACAACATCTGTACTTGCAGCAGAGCTGATTTTTGTGCTATGAGGGCACTGCTCGACCACGCTGGAGCCTCGGCATTGCCTGACCTGGTGAGGAGTGCCAGGACATGCAGCCATGAAGACCGTGCACCTTTTTGCTGGGAAAAGTGATAAGGAACTGGCCCAGGTTGCCCAGAAAAGCTGTGGCTGCCCCTGGGATCGCTGGAAGTGTCCAAGGCCAGGTTGGAGCCACCAGGGAGAGTGGAAGGTATCCCTGCCCTTGGTTGGAGGGTGGGAACAAGATGGTCTTTCAGGTCCCTTCCAACCCAAACCATTCCATGACCTCATTCCAGCCTTCCACTTCCCTTCCCTCTGGTTTTCAAGCTTTCAGCAAAGCTTTGTTCCTCACCTTTACCCAGCGAGTGCCTCTGAAGTGCTTTGGGAACCTGAGGCAAAAAAGTGCAGTGCAAAACTTTGATAAGTCCCATGCTGGCCTGTTATTCCCAGGTCTCTTAATAAGGATAATTTATAGAATTCCACTAACATAAATGCATTCCAACCATCCCTGCCCCCCCACCCCCCACCCCAAACAAGGAATCAATTGAGGGAAAATGGTCCATGACAGGAAAGAAGGAGAGGTGGATTAAATATTTAAAGCGTTACTGTAAATGAAGACGCCGAAGCCAGGTCAGTAATGAGCTTCCCCCGAAGCCACTGGGAGCTCACATTAATGCTGCGCTTGACTCCTGCAGGTCTCTCCCACATGCCAGCAAAACTCTCCCAAGTTGCCAAGCAGACACATGGAACAAAGTGGGGTGTTGGGCTCTGTGTGTGTGTGCAGGATAGGGAGCGAGATTTAACCCCTTCTGCACAGCCAGAGCTGTAAAACAGGACAAGAATCAGAAATTGCTCTCGTTTGGATCTGGGGCTGACTTCTAGCAACGAGATAATCAAGTTCCCATGAAAAACCACGATTCTCCTGAAGAAGTTGAACCAAAGACTTTGATTCTCCTGAAGAAGCTGAACCAAACATAGAATAAATGGATTCTGTAGGTTGAGACTCTGAAGTGTTCGCAGAGGAGAGATGCTGGAAATAGAATCATGGAGTGGTTACGGTGGGAAGGGACTTAAGGATCATTTAGTTCCAACTCCCTCACCATGGTAATTAACACTCATTTCACCAGATTTTTCCAAAGGAATTCATTCCATTCCATGTGTAGACTGTGTCCTGCACTTAGTATAGTCCAGTCACTCTCTCGGAGCCCCTTTAGGCACTGGAAGGGGCTCTAAGGTCTCCCTAGAGCTTTTCTTTTCCAGGCTGGACACCCCCAGCTCTCTCAGCCATCCTACTGTCCCGCAGCAGAAGCCGCTCCATTTCCAGCTTTCCCAAAGGATATTTTCCCAATCTTTTCCCATGTCTCTCAGCCTTGCTGTTTTCCACTCCAAATACAAGAGTTACATTCTCTTGCCTAAACCAGAGGCCCAAGAGCTCCATTCAATGCAACTTTCTTCTTTGACACAGAACAAATACCGAAATTATTGTTAAATTCTCTGAATTCAGACTTCCAGCAAATTTCCTACAGATGTTCCAGCAGTTCCATGTAGCCCTGGTTGCTTTTTCTTGTCTATAAGGATCTTCTGGGTGCTTGTGAAGGCTTTGATTATAAGTGCCAGCATATTTATAGGAATTAAAGTGGTTCGTGTCTATCTGCACTGTCAGGTCCTCCTTTCCCATTAAGACGGGCACCAAATATTCCTTATTCCAGGCCCCCACAACCTCACCCATTTCCTGCAAGCTTCAGCCTCTTGGAAGTGCCAACAGCTCCAGGATCAATATGAAGAGAATTGGAAAACCATAGAAAAACAACCAACTGATCTTCAAGAGCTGAGCACTCAGAAATGGATGAAAAAGGAAGATCTAAATCCAGGCATGAAAAGCAAAATCTTCACCTATTAAAAAAAAAAGGCTAAAAAGGGCCCTGAAAGGGTTGTGCTGCCCAGGGCAGTTGTGGAGTCCCCATCCCTGGAGGGATTGAAAAGCCGTGTGGATGTGGCACTTGGGGACATGGGGCAGTGGTGGCCTTGGAAGCACTGGGGACTGGGAGGACTTGAGGATCCTGGAGGGCTTTTCCAACTTCAGTGATGGGCACAGGCAGAGGAACTTCATCATCAGAACTGAAAGGGTTTAGAGCATTCCACGGCATGGTTTTATCCCACTAACTCCCTTTCCCATCCTTTCCCAGCACAGTTTTAAAGACGGGGGGTCAGGGATCATTCCCAAGGGCCGTTTGCATGTGGCCAACCTGTTTCCAAAAGTAAATTAAGAGTAGGTGTAGTAATTAATAGCACGGATGAAACCAGGCTCTGCCCTTTCAAGTTTCACCCATGATGCACCTCTTAATAAGACAAGTGGAATCCAGGGACAGAATCATCCAGGAAATCCCTTGGATAGAGCCATGGACATTAAAAATTTCCTCCCATGACCACAGCAGGCTGCTGGTGAGACTGTCCAGAGCATTTCCTGCACGGTTTATTCACACTACAGAACTTTCACACTGCACAGTTTCCGAGGCTGGTTGGGGCATCTCTTAATCTGTTCCATATTAATTAGCACTGTTGTGCCTTTTTTTTTTTTCCTTCCACCTGTACATTATCAAGCAGCTTAAAACATTATTCCACTAATTTATCTGCTGCTGACACGAGCTGGGGTGAGCAGTCTTCAGTCATTTGTCATTTGGATGGCACTTTAGCTCTGGCATTTCCATCCATCTTCTCCCACTGCATGATATTTGCAGATAAATCTTTCAGAATTAGGTGACTTCTACCTCTATGATATCTCTAAGCCTTAGGAGCTGATCTCTACTGTGCTCTGAACCAGAACCTGCACCAGCCGACCTCAGAGAGGCAGGATGCTGCCTTTCCAAGATTTGGGATCAAACTTGCTGTCAAAATAAGCTTTTTTTTTTTTAGGAAAGCCAGCCGGGTCTATCCAAGGATCTCACAGGATTCTGCCACCGATCCTCTCCCCCTGCTCTTTGGCAGCAGAGCATTATGACTGGATGATCTTAGAGGTCTTTTCCAATGATTCCATGATTAAATTTCATGACAATTCACCCCATCCTGGTGCCTGTTCATTGCTCCATCCCCGTATTTGTGCTGTGTAGGGAATCTGCAGCCTCGACTCCTGCACTGATGAAAAGCTCACTCGAGCTCCAGTGCAAGAAAATCCCTAAATCCTCCATGGTTTCAACCTCCCAAATTGTCCATTATCAGCTTTGTTGTAGTGGCTGGCACAAGGAATTAGTCCAACAGGCAGTGACTGACAGCTTTCTCCTAAAAAATGGCACCATCTGGCAAAGCCGAACTGCCAGTCCATGTTATCCTGGCCCTCCAAAGCATTTCTGTCCCCTGTCCAAGGCCCATGAGCAACCAGCAGATGTGGAGAAGGTTTGGGAGAGAATCTGAACCACAGCTGTGGCTCAACTGGCCATGAAGAAATGTGGAAATTAAATAAAAAATATTACAACCAGACTCTTCTACTCTCGGGTAAACGAGGTTATTCCCCCCAAAATGGGAATAACCGGGAGAAAAACCTCTTTAGGTGTTAAACGGTACTTGATCCGTTTTTATGGGAAGGATTCCATGGGATTGTTGCCCAGAATAACAAGGAACCACATCAGCTAACCCAGGGAATCCTTTCCAGACCCAAGTTCCTGTTCTCTTTAAACTAAATGAAAGGAAAATGCAGTTCTCATCTCTGAACGGAAAATCAGTTTTCCTGGAGCCCTGACATGCAAACAGGACTTTTTTTTTTTTTCCCCATCTGCAGCAGTTCAGACAGATTTAATGTGATTAATGCTGCTAAACTATGTCACCTATGGCATTTTCCTGCTTTCCAGTAGATGAAAAGGCTTCTGTTCAAAAAGAAAACTGCAATATGTGCTGCATGAGAAGCCAGCTGGGAGTGGAGGAAGAGAGGGTAGTGATGGCAGATACTTGATTTAGCTCTGCATCAATAAAACATCCACATTCATAAGAGAGAATGTGATGGAAAATGTTCTTAATTGAACGATATTTGTACCAGGGCATTGGGGCACTCACCTGGAATGGCTTCCAGGATGCCCTGCTCTGTTCCTTGAATTCAGACTTAGATCTCCCCCATTCAAAGCCGTCACTGAAATCAGTGTCACAAAGAATGAACTTAACGGGTTTGAGGCAAATTTCCATCTGATTCAGTTGGGAAGTAAGACCCATGAGGATTGGCCCAGCAACCAAGTTCAGCAAGCTGGGGGTGTTCACCTGGAGAAGAGAAGGATCCAGGGAGAACTCAGAGCCCCTGACAGAGCCTAAAGGGGCTCCAGGAGAGCTGGAGAGGGACCTGGGACAAGGGATGGAGGGACAGGACAAGCTTTAAGCTGCCAGAGGGCAGGGTTAGATGGGATATTGGGAAGGAATTCCTGGCTGTGAGGGTGGGGTGGCCCGGGCACGGGGTGGCCCTGGCACAGGGTGCCCAGAGAAGCTGTGGCTGCCCCTGGATCCCTGGAAGTGTCCAAGGCCAGGTTGGATGGGGCTTGGAGCAACCAAAGGCACAAGTGCTGCTGCAAGGGACTTGCTCAGAGCTCTCCCCATCACTCTTGTTCACATACTCACAATTCACCTCCTCAGGTGCATGCTGGAGCTCTTGTTGCCTTCTGGACAACTTGCCCAGGGAATTACATCCGTGGAAAACTAACCCACAACATTTTGTGCCAGTTTAGGTCTCTGAAGTGGCTCAGCACACGAACCCATGTGGAAAGGAATTGTGGAAGGGGGCAGCAGGAGAGAGGAGAAGCCAGGACCTCTTTTTTTCCCAGCCGTGAGACTGCACCTGGAGCGTCTGCTCCTCCTCCTCCTCCTCCTCCTCCTGCAGCTCAGACTGATGCCAGAGGAGCTATTTTGGTGCAAACTGAGTGTGAAGGGAACACAAGCCGTGGTGTCCTACATAGCAGCCTGCTGGCAGTGATGGCACAGAGAGTCCTGACTCATGTCCCCTTCACGGAAATTCCTTCTCCAAAGTTTACATCACCTGGCAGCTTTGTATTATTTTTATTATTTGGGTACCTGGCAATCAGTGTTTGCAGCTCCTCTCTCTGCCAGGAGTACAAATACAGCAGAAGACAACATCCAGGATGCTACCAGTGACCAGAAATTAATCACAGCTTTATAAAAGGAAGGAGTATTTTGTTCCTGTTGTATCCCAGTGAAAGGATGTTGCTGACAGGGGGTGTTTTAGTTTACTCTCACTGCTGGGGTTTTTCCACGTTATCGGAGTTTAGCCTCGCAACCAACTTCTAAAGGTTTGTAGCAGCAAAATAAACCTAAAACTTTCCTTTTTCCACAACCACATCCATGCAAGGTTCAGGACATTCTTCCCGCAGTCTGGCCAAGCCTCCCAGGGCATCCAAATCTCTTCTTGTTCCGTGTCAAGGTCTTGCAAATCCTGCTGAGGAGTGGCTCCAGATGCTCAGATTATGAAAGTTTCTGCTCTTTAGCACATGCTCTGAGCTGTGCATGTCCCAAAGCATACAACGAGACCCCCAAAGGCTGGTGTTTGCTGGTGGGCACTGGAGCAGATGGCTTTGGGAATCTGGCCAGAGCGAGAGATCTCCATCCCAGCCTGGTCAACCTCATGGGTCATCAAATCTGTTCCACGGTCTGAAAAGTGCCAGAGCAATGGGATCCACAAAGAAGGATCTCAAATTCCTCCTCAAGTCTGTTCTAAATCTCCAAGACAACAACTCCTCTCTGCCTCTTTATTATTTGAAGATAATAAGGAATGACATCAAAATCTTCCAGTACCCAGAGCTGGTCCTTCTCCTCCTAATACCTTTGGAAAAAGAAGGAATTGTTCTAATCTGGAGGTCTCCTCTCCTGCTCCAGCCACTCTACCTCCAAACCTGCCTGGATTTGTATGAAATAGGAAGGATTGAGCTATGCTTTTCCCACACCTTATCATGTTTAGGCTGAGATTAAGGCCCAGCCTAGGTGGCTGCCATGGGAGCAAGGGGCTGGGCAGACCCTTGGTCAGCCCCAGCACACCTGGCCCTGTGTTCTCACGCAGTTTGTACAGTTTTCAGCCTTCCAGAACAACAGATTGGGTGAAGGGAATTGGCCTCGTCGTGGCAGAAAGCTGCTTGCAATTCCCTGCCCACAGAACAGACCTGGGTCTAATCTGGTTCCTGCTTGGTTTGGGTCCACGCGCATATGCAAAATCATTCCAGGTTTGCATCAGTAGTGCCGGGGACTGTGAAAATGCCTGAAATGTCCATTAAAACCCATTTTTGCACATTCCAGTCTCCACTCCACACCTATCCAGACATTTTATTGATCTGACAAGGAAATTTACTGTGGGGAGTGCCCTTGGGAGACAGATGCAAATATGTTTTACAAGGGTTTGGCCAAAATTTCGAAACAATAAATGCAGCAGCCTTATAACTCCTGAGGTTCCCAAAAAACCAATCTCATTTACATTTTGTCTAGGCCATGGCACTTGTGCCTCCAGGTCAGTCCTGCTGGGTAACAAAGGGTTGGTACTTGGATAGACCCTCCTGGATGTTTGGAACACAGAGAAGGTCTGGATGTGAAGAAGAAGCCCTGGTGCCCTGAGAGCATGAGGATGAGAGCAGGATTTCATGGAATCGTGGAATGTCCTGAGTTGTAATGGACCCCCAGGATCATCCAGTCCAACCCCCGGCCCTGCACAGACACCCCAACAACCCCAAACTGTCCCTGAGAGTGCTGTCCAAATGCTCCAGGAGCTCTGGCAGCCTTGGGGCCGTGGCCATTCCCTGGGGAGCTGTCCCAGGGCCTGACACCCTCTGGGGGAATTACCTTTTCCTGATATCCAACCAAAACCTCCCCTGGCACACCTCCAGCTGTCCAAGTCTGATGGCAAGCCCAGGTACGGACACCAAGACCTGCCATTCTCGCAGCATCCCCTCAATACCCCACCTCCAAGGGCTGTGCATTAATTTGGGATTTCATTATTTAACGTGATCTTCCATCTGCAGGGCTGTGCAGACTTGTGACTTCGACATCAGAGCTGGGAGGTGGCAGCACAGCCAGGCAGGCACATTAAAGAGCACGGCAGTGATGCTGCCTGCTGGAAATTCAGGTTTTTCTCCTAAGAGGTTACAAGAGGAAACATTTGTAGTGTGTCTCAGTGACATCTCTGGGAATAATCCCCACTGAGCCCCTTCCCCTGGGCTTCTTAAAAAGTCACTACCTACCTTCATGTTTGGAAATCTGTTTCTAAGCAGCTTTACCTCATTTCAGCTCAGTCTTACAACAAGGGAGCTTCCACCATGCCCTGCAGCAAAGCTATGAATACATTCTAGGTCACTTCCCCAGGCCAGGTTTTCCTCCCCAGTTCCATCCAGCCGCTCTATGGAACAGCAAGTGCAGAGAAGCAAAACAGCCTTGGCCTCTCCTTGTTTCCATCAGGACAAAATTCCTTCAGGAATTTCAGCTCCCGTGGAATTGCCTCTGCCTAAAGGTTGCACAGAGAGGCTGTGGCTGCCCAATCCCTGGAAGTGTTCAAGGCCAAGGTGGAGCACCCTGGGATAGTGGAAGGCATCCCTGCCCATGGAATGAGACGATCTTTAAGGTCCCTTCCCACCTAAGCCATTCAGGAATTCTGTGATTTCACATTCAGCTGATGTCTGTCAGAAAGCAGCACGTCCTCTGATACTGGAGAGAATCATGCACGGCCCAATTTACGAATATATTATAAATTGGAATTATAAATGTGGCTCGCAGCTGATGTCACTTCAACTCACATCATGCAGATCCCATCAAAACAATGCATCTTCCGTGAAATAATTCGGCATCCTCAAGTAGCAGGAAAGGGGCTCTTTGCCTATAACGTGCGCCTCTCCTTTATTTTAATATAACATTAAATATGCACAGTTAAGCACTCAAAAGTCAGGAAATGAGAAATGCAAGGCTCATAGAGCTTTAACTCTGCCTCCTCGAGGATATTAATTATGTTGTCATCTTTTATCAGATCATTGCATACTGTTTCTTAAATAATCTTTTTCCGCAACCATTCCCACATCCATACATTCCAGAGCAGCCCCGGATGGCTCTGCTGGAAACCACAGGGATTCATAATGAGGAGAGGACACACTGAAGGATTCACGTTTCCATTCTGCCTTGGACTTCCTTGGCTTCCCAGAGTTAAAAATGTGCAATTAAAAAGGTTAAAATCCCGCTTGGTTTTCACTGTTGTTCATCCCAGGGCTGCAAAGCGTTACCATGGAATCAGAATTGTGGGATGTCCTGAGCTGGAAGGGACCCACCAGGATCATCCAGTCCAACTCCTGTCCCTGCACAGACACCCCAACAATCCCCCCTGTGCATCCCTGAGAGTGTTGTCCAAACTCTCCTGGAGCTCTGGCAACCTTGGGGCTGTGACCATTCCCTGGGGAGCTATTCTAGTGCCCAAACACCCTCTGGGGGAAGAACCTTTCCCTAAAATCCAACCCAAACCTCCCCTGACACAGCTCCAGCTGTTGCCTGGTCCTGCCCCTGGTCACAGTTGAAGTCCCCCTGACTCCACCCTTGTTCCCCCCACATGCTAAAAATGCACAACCTCTGTACTGAACAGTAATGTGTTGAAACTGGTTCTTCCCAGTGCTGAAACACATTTTGGGATAAAGTAATAATTTCATTTTATATGGTGAAATTTCCTTTGCACTTGTAACATAATATATGATGTATAGATGTATAATATCAAGATATATAATACAGAGAGATATATCTTACAAATAAGAGCATCTTGTCCTTTTCTACAGACTAAGTTTCCATACAGAAGGGGAAAGAATTGCAAATTTTGCACTTAACGATGGAATCAGAGTATCCTGAGTTGGAAGGGACACACAGAATAATGTCAGGTACAGAGAGGCCCCTCTTCAGGAAAGGCACGAAACTTCCAGTCCTTGAAAATTAAATATTAATATTCCACCTCCTTTTTGTTTCACAGTGTCTTCCCAAGACCCAATCCCATCCCACTGACTTCCACTGGAGCTGAAATGCTCCCTGCAGAGCGGCTCTACAGGGCTGCCAGAATTAATCCCTCTTTTCTTTTTTCCCCCCTCCTCTGGCGGTCTCCTCATTGAATATTTAAGGAATAGAGCACACGGACAAAACAGCAGCTTCCCACCTCCATGCTGGACTTTTGAGGTGTCACTAAGAATTACAGACAGGATCTTCCTCCAGGAGAGCCCCAAACCCCAACAAAAAGCCCAGGTTTGTACTGGGTGAATTATAAAGAGCAGGAATGTTCTCAGGGCTGCAGGAAGAGCTGATAGCCTCTGGCAGCCAGGTGAGGTCCAAAGCTGGGGGATGCTCCCACTCCCCCCAAAAAAGCAGCTGCACAACCTTACGGAGATTTTTTGCTGCCCCAGGGGCAGGTTGGATGCTGTTACAGGTAAGGTGAGTTGTCATAGGGTTGATTTGAAGTAAGTGTGGGTCTGTGCGTAAGATTAACTGCATTTCAGCAGCTTTCAAATCACCATGACAACCCTGGGTTTATAGGCAAGATGATTTTATAGATATATTTATTTATCCATCTATCTATCCATCTATCTATCTATCTATCTATCTATATATCTACCTATCTATATCAGCAAGAGTGTGGCTGGCCCTCGCTGGGATAACGAGGAATGACGGGTCTCCATCCCAAGGAATTTCCAAACTGAATTTGGCATCCCAGGGCGTGGAGCATGTCCACTCCGGGCAGCTGAGAGGGTGGCAAACAGACCACAGGTGTTTTCTGCAACGATTTCAAAACTCAGCCAGATGAATCCACAGTACACACATGTGATTTCTTATCTTTTACCAAGAAAAGGAGTGGGGGAAAAAACCCGATCTCTCCCTTTAAATAATGCTTCTCCATGACATTTTTTCCCCTCATAAGCAGCTGAGTCGCAGGATTGTTTATTCCCCTGAGAGCAAGGTTTGGTTGGAGATTCCAAAGGCACTGGGAGTGCACTGCTCCCCTGGCCTGTGCTCCAGGCGTGTGGCACAGATAACCAGGTTATCTCCCAGGCAGGGAAATCCCAGGCCATTTCCATAATTTATAGATGAGCTCAGCTGAATGAACCCGACACGAAATTGTCACCGTCTGTTGAACAAACTGTGTGGAACTGTTGAACAAAGGGACATTTTCGCATCTGGCATCGCACAACAGAGGCCCCACACGAGCAGCTGTGCAAAGCTGGGGCTGGTAATTGTGTTTCAGCACGAGCATTTCTGCTCAGAGATGTCTACTCCCAGCCTAACTCCAAACAAACACTATTCTTGCTAATACGTGTGTAAAGGTAATCTAATAATATCTTTTCTTGCAGAGGATGTTTACAAGAAACCCTCTTTTTGTCGGGGAAATCACTCATCGATTCCTGTCCCTCACAAAACGCACCTGAGACTTCGCCGTGGCCCAGAGGCTTAAATGTTACAGCCCAGCTCGCAGCCATCCATTAACCTCTCTCAGGCCCTCAAGATGGGTTTTCACGTGCAGATCCCACACTGGGAATGCTCCCTGGTCAGTTCTGGCTTATCCACCACGGCCAGGAATTGCCTGGGATAGTGCCAGAGCCATCCCTGCTGTGCCAAGGACGTGCCCAAAAGGGACCGGTGTGGACGGGCCAAGGAGCATCTCCATGGCACAATTTAATGCACAAGGACAAGTCAGGCCGTGCTTTGGGCATTCATTTCCACTGCCAGAGGGCAGGTTTAGGGGGGATATTGGGAAGGAATCCTTCCCTGTGGGATTGGGGAGGCCCTGGCACAGGGTGCCCAGAGAAGCTGTGGCCACCCCTGGATCCCTGGAAGTGTCCAAGGCCAGCTTGGAGTAACCTGGGAGAGTGGAAGATTTTCCTGTTTGCAGCAGGGGGTTGGAACTGGATGAGCTTTAAAGTCCCTTCCAGCCCAAATCATTCTGTCATTCCACAATTTACACTGGGCTTATTTCCCACCCCTGATGCACAGAGCATTTCTAGATAAGTGATGGTATCTCAATTCCTCCGGATGATGCCTTTCCTGGGTGCTATTTTTTCCACTAATGTGTTAAACTATTGAAGCATTGCTACACTGGGGGAGAGGGGTAACGGGGAGTAGAACTATTTTAAAACTTCCTTCTCTCCGTAATCATGGATCTCTTCTGCTTTTCATTGCTATGTACAGCTCAGTATCCAGGCAGTTTCCCTCCCCATCTGCCACGAGGAGCTGCAGTTCAGGGAATTATTTCAGTTTAAGATGGCTGTTCTCAGAGAAATGGAACACATCCTGTGTCCTACGCTTGGATTTGGACTTCCTACGTCCTTTCTTTTCATCTGAAAGCAAAGTCCTTCACTCTCCAGAGATGCTGTTGCTCTTTATTTTTGAGCAGATGCAGCAGCTACCAAAGAAGGATGCTCCTGCTCTGCCACAACTCACTTTTGGGCTGAAGGGACCACAAAGGGAAATTCTAAAACTCCTGTTATTCACAGACTAACCGGTCTGAATGTCCTGTGAGCACTTGTGCCACCGAGCTGCTTTAGGAGAGAAGGAAAAAGCTTTTCCTCCCTCAAATACCCCTGACAACAAACACAGAGACACCACGCGTGAAACCATCAGGGTTTGCCTCGACTTCCTGCTGTAAAACCTCAGACCCTTTGCAAAGGGCTCCAGAAAGTTCTCAGCCAGCTCCACCCAACCCTTGGACCTGCTAACCTGCCCCAAGCAAAGCTAAATACATCTTACTGCACTGCAGGTGCAGCTCGGGAAGGCAGAGCCGCTCAAAACGCATGAAAAATTCCACGTTGCAAACATGGAAACGGCTCCTGAGAGACGGAGAAACTCTTCAAAATAGCTCCTTGATTCATTAGGAACAACAGCAAGGTTGACACATCCCCCACGTTTCATCCCACCCGTGGATTCGTTACAGGCACCAGAGAGATGCAGGCGCTGAGGAACCGAATTACTTCCCCCACCTTTCTTCCCCACAAAGCCTCTCGCTGGGTTTTATCTGTAACTTCAGCAACAGCTTGAATTGCTGGGGAACTTGACAGGGTGATTTATCATAGCTTGTTGCGTTTTTCTCAAAACATCCCAAGCAGATGATATTATGATATAAAGGAGGGGGGAGGAAAAATAAGATGTAGTCATTGTACATGACAAAAGCTCATTATTAGGGCACCACAAAACAAAATAGGAGAAGATTAGGGGCAGATAATGACAACCAGGAATGAAGACATATTAAAAAAAAAGAAAACCAGGCAACGGAGTGAACAAAAAAGTGTAAAAATAGGATGGGAAGGACCTCTAACCCAGGCTTCCCTGGAGGCAGGTTCTGCTCTACCTGTGTCAGTCCCAACAGATGTTTGTGAGAGTCCACAGCAACATCAACGCCCTGTGCTAAGTAATCACCTGTAAAAACATCAGTGGAATTCTGAAAAGCCCCACACTGAGCCACAACTGCTGATGAAACTGAATTTAAGAGGGAAGAAATAGCTTGCCATATTGCAAGGGAATAGGAACCCCTTGGTGATACAGAACGAGCTGACTCCACAAATTCTGGGGGCTTGGGGAGGGGGCCTAGGAAAGGAGACGTTTCCTTTCCAGAAGTGTCTCTGCTTTGGAATATTATTCTCCTCTGAGATTGCTTCGGGATGGTGCATGCTCAGGACATCTTGCAGCAATATTAGAGACAACAACACCGAATAAATAGATAAATAGTAAAATTAAAATGTTTTCCTTTTTTTTACACTTCCATCTGGGAAGGGCTTCAAAACATCTGTGAGAAACACAGGGATTCTGGAAATGTTCTTTGAATCCCAGCAGTCTGGAGGGCAAGGTGGGTTTGAGCTCACATCTCTGTGGGCTGGTTTATTTATTTGGGGGGTGAAAGCCAGTTCCAGCTCCAGCTGTGATCAGACCAGCTCGCAGTGCTCATTTCTGATGACCCTCACAGAGACCTGGAGCCTGTCTTTTATGAAAGGATGGAAAATCACAGAGCTGCGAGTGAAGAAGCACTTTAAAAGCTGCAAGGCAGAAGAGCGAGAGGGTGGCCTACAAAGCAGAATCCTCTTTTGGTGTTTATTGCGCTAAACATCAGGGAGAGAAAAATAAACCTTTTCTTGAGCCAGTGGTGAGTCAGAATGAAACAAAACCCTCACCATCCACCTGAAAGATGCCTCACCATCCACCTGAAAGCCACGCTGCTTGAAGGTGAAGCTATCCCTGTGTCAGGGCCAAGGTGACACCTCAATTCAGCTTCAGCCCTTAATGGAGTTACACAAAGCTCTGAGCCACTGCTATGACCCACTTGAGAGTTCTTCATCCTTCCTTTCATAATACCAATTTCACGCTGGCACTGGAGTCAATGCAGCTCCTCAAAAAGGAGAAATAGGCACAGAAATGTCCAATCTGTGACCAGCAGCATCTCCTGTAGGGGCAGGTCGGCCTGCCCTGATTTGCTGCGGTGCAGGTGACAAATGGTAGGAAGGACAAACCTAACAGCTCTTCCTTAAAGTGTGTGGGATAAATTCTTCTGCGTGCGACATGGTCAGATGTCAATTAAAGCAGAAAAAGCACAGAAAAACAGAATCACAGAGTCACAGAATCACAGAATGGTTTGGGTAGGAAGAAACTTCTAAAGCTCACCTTGTTCCACCCCCTGCCATGGGCAGGGACACCTTCCACTAGCCCAGGTTGCTCCAAACCCTGTACAACCTGGCCGTGGACACTTCCAGGGATCCAGGGGCAGCCACAGCTTCTCTGGGCAACCTGTGCCAGGGCCTCCCTACCCCCACAGCCAATGATTCCTTCCCAATATCCCATCTATCCCTGCCCTCTGGCAGTGGGAAGCCATTTGCTGTGTCCTGTCCCTCCAGCCCTTGTCCCAAGTCCCTCTCCAGCTCTCCGGGAGCCCCTTTAGGCTCTGGAAGGGGCTCTGAGGTCTCCCTGGAGCCTTCTCTTCTCCAGGTGAGCACCCCCAGCTCTCCCAGCCTGGCTCCAGAGCAGAGGGGCTCCAGCCCCTGGAGCATCTCCGTGGCCTCCTCTGGACACACTCCAACAGGCCCGTCTTTGATATTTGCCCCAAACCCTCAGAATTACATCACTGCCCCACCCATATTCAGTCACATTCCTTACTTTCTGCCTCAATACTTTCCTCCATCATTTGCCTAGACCCATATTCCCACATTATCTTCGAGCTGCCAATTCTTGTTTGGAGCTAATCTATTTCTGCACCTGTGGGCAGGTATTTGACAACATCAACGTTTCTTTTCCGCAGCTACTGAGCCACAAATCCACTCCAGAAGGACATGCTAAGACTCTGTAATAGATACCTAGGAACACAGAAGTGTAGGCATGAAACATTTTGTCCCTACGTTTAGAAACCTCTTTTTGAAGTGTTGCGTTAATATAGAACATTATATTATTATTTTTATTAATAATTTTACACATCTGCCTCTAAGCTCCTTTGGAGGGTTTCTCTAATAGATAAAGGACTGGTCTCTGATCTAAAGATCACAGAATCAATCCCAAAATGTTTTGGGTTGGAAAGCACCTTAAAGCCCATCCCGCTCCACCCCCTGCCATGGGCAGGGACACCTTCCACTATCCCAGGTTGCTCCAAGCCCTGTCCAACCTGGCCTTGGACACTTCCAGGGATGGGACAACTGTCCTGGTTCTGTTTAAGGACATGCAAATAAATATTCCAAAACAAAAGGCCGCATCCAAATGTCAGTTTGGTACCTGGCATGTGCTGCCTCAGCCCCCTCTGGGAAAGGCCCCTTTAATCCGGCCAAAACTGTGTCAGAGGCTTTACTAAAAACCCTGGGCCAACATCCGAGCCCATGTCCTGGCTGCGTTTAGGTTCCTAATAGAGATGTATTTATTAGGCTCCAGTTGGAGCGTACTAAAGTGCTGGGGGTTTGTGGGATCCAGCTCTGCTGGGCTTGGCTCACAACTGGGCTCAGCTCAGTGCAGCTGCAAGTCAGTGATCCTGCCCGGTGTCAGCTTAGCTCTTGTGGGCTTTGTTTTTATCCAGAGGGCACTGCCAGCACCCACTGCATATGCTGAACATAATTAAAGCCTCTTTCTTCAATTAAACCTCTTGTCTTTGTCTAATAAGGCAGAATCCGGTCAAATCTCTGCGTAACGCGGAGAAATGTGTAAACAAATGGCTCAGAGAATTCCTGTGCACGTGTGGGTCTTGCAAATCTGATTTATTTCCTTTTGACCTTTACATTGTGGTCAGGCCCTGGCACAGCTGCCCAGGGCAGTGCTGGAGCCCCCATCCCTGGAGGGATTAAAAAACCGTGTGGATGTGGCACTTGGGGACATGGGGCAGTGGTGGCCTTGGCACCTGGTCACAGGTTGGACTCGATGGTCTTGGAGGTGTTTTTCAACCTGAATGATTCTTTTATTCTATACAGAAAATAGCAGAATCAATTGCAGGACACTGGGCTCTCTCTGAGGCTTCTGTCCTCAGGCCTTTCTCCACTTTTTTTCAATTTTTTATTATGATTTGGTTCCTTATCACTGTTAATAGATACAGAATCAAAATGTCTTAATTACAAAATGTGCCCAGATTAAAATTCCATGAACAAAACCAGTTTAGGAAAAGCCAGAGGGAACTGTGTCCTTTAATCAGCCAGTTTATTAATAATGTAATGAATTCTCTGAGTCCTCTCAGGGCTCACAACTTCCTGATGGGAAGATTTTTCTGGAGGGATGTGAAAGGATCTTGTGCTCAGTGAGCCAAACCACGCTTGGGGCATGAGCTGGACTGCTAAAGAAAAACATTTAAAACTGGGCTTTGTGTCACCTTCAGCGGGGAGATGTTTAAGCCAAACATAAATAAATAATTGCAGAGCCCATGGGAAATAAAACCATAAAATAAATACACAGCAGAGAGATTTGTCCACTTCCAGACCAGCAAATTCTCAGGAATGCTCAGGAAGTGCTTCTCAGTTGCCCTAATTAAAGGGAGATTCAGGACGTGGCCATCTGTAAATCTGTTTTGTCAAGATCAGGTGTTAATGTGAAAGGAAAATAATTTGGAGAAAGCTCTTGGCTAAAAGCTTCCTACATGTACCCACCCGTCCTTCTAAAGGTTTTCTATAGCAACCATCAACAAAGGGCTTTTAGAGCAACAGCATCACTGAACAGAAATGTGAAAGCCATTACATTTTCTTCTCAAAAAACGAATTTTGCCTGGAAATGAAAACTCCAGTGGCAAAGCTGCATTTTTATGAAATAATCTCGTTTTCCTAAGAAATCACCATTTTAAAACTCCTCACTAGGGTTCTTCTGGTCTCCTGTGTGCATCACAATAACGTTCACCTTTGTCATGCTCTTTATCCCCATCTTTTTCCCTCCTTCACCATCAAAAATAATAACAAGGAAATAAAAGATGGCCACGAAATAATGAAAATGTAGCGAAGAACCACATCCTTTGCTATATTACAGGTCAAAATGGGGATAACAATAAGGTTAAGACACAGCAAGATGTGATTTCCTCAAAAATGGTTTCACAACGGAAACATTAGAAGTTCCATCTCATTTCTGCAGAAGTGTAACTTCAAAATGCCAATATCTTCATAACTTCCCCCTCCTTTCCATCTCCCTCCCCCAAAACAGCTCAACTAAGAACTCCCAGATTTGAAAGAGCTGCATTAGAGAATACACTGGATATACAGAATATACACACACACACATGCACTGAACATCTCTGACCAGCCCCAGGTCTTTGGCTATGAACTCCCCCTTTATCTCGCTAAATTCATGAATTTATTTCACTTCAGGAATGTTACTGCCTCTAGGAAAGTGTGGCAGGCAGCAGATGTCTCAGTTTTTCAAGGAAAACCTGAAAACATCTCCAGGAAGAAAAAAGGTTCAACCACTGTTTTCTGAACCACACCAAGGAACTGATTCAAACTAAAATGAAAATCAGCAAAAATAAACAAGGAAAGCCTTTTTTTACAGCATGAGGTGTCTTTTGATCTGATTTCTTGCATGGCCCCATTAGCAACTTCTCTGTACTGTAAGACTCAACCATGGTGCACAACCTTCCTGGACAAACCAGTCCACGGCATTGCTAAATTATTCCATAAACAGGAATTCAGGGATTCAGACACAGGTTCTCGAGAAAGGTACCCGGTGTCCTGGTAAAAATGTCAAACAAATTCATCATTTTGCCCCTGCCTTGAAGGTCACTGAGATTGTTGGGAGTTTGGGACACAACAAACAAAGGAGGGGCTGAGAATTGGGTTCTTTTAACCAAGGGAATGCTGATGGAGATCCTACTGCTTTCTTACACTATTAAAGAGAGGGTACACAAGACAGAATCAGACTCCTTTAGTGGAGCAGAGTGGAGGGTGAAAGGCACAAGCTGTAAGAGAGAAAAGCATTTCACTCATTAAAAATTCACCTGGACACAGCCATGAGCAACCTGAGGTATGCTGGACATGCTTTGAGCACAGGCTTGGACCAGAGCTCCTTCCAGTCTAAATGATCCAAGTTTCTACAATCCTAATATTCAAATATTTTCAATTTTACTACCCCAGGTTGCTCCAAGCCCCATCCAACCTGGCCTTGGACACTGCCAGGGATCCAGGGGCAGCCACAGCTTCTCTGGGAAAGCTGTGCCAGGGTATCCTCACTCTCACAGGGAACAATTCCTTCCTCAGAGTTAATCTAAAGCCACCCTCTAATACTCTGTTCTCTCTAATTTCCATGACTTTCATTTCCGAATGGATCCAGAATTGAACAAAGGGTATCAATGACTCTCAAAACCACAAGAAATTCCAAGATCCTTTACCTGTTCCTCCTCAATACCTGCCCCATGCCATGTCAGTTACCTTTGCATCAGACATAAGGCAGCAGCTCACTGATTAAATCACTTTTTATTGGATTCTGGCTATTTTTCCAGGATATTGACTCCATAACTTGTCTTCTCCATGACTGAGCACCTGCACAGTCTTTGTCTCAGCAAACTCTACATGACACCAATGCTATTTTTGTGGAGAAGGTCAAGCCCTGTCAGGTACAAGGAGCACAGAACTTCAGAGGTGGAATTCAGTCCACGGCCCCCGTTCTCAGCACAGGAGCTGAGCATTGCCTGAATTCCACCCTCCCACAGGCAGCATCTGATGCAGGATGAGTCTCTCAGAGGGAAGCAAATGAATGGCTTTTCTCAGACTAAAAACATTCCTTTCTCCCCACAGCAGAGGTGCTGCCCAGGCTGAGAGAGGTTGCACTGAGGCATGAAAATGCACATGGGAAAAGCTCTCTCTGGCTTTTGTCCTTCAGTGATCCTCTCCCCATCGTTTTTATGAACATTCCTACCAACTGCTTCTCAGTGACATCACTGTCATGGCTAAATCTGACCTCGGCAGCTTCCTTTGCCCAAGTTTCATCTATTTTAGTCTTATAAATGGCCTATATACAGACCTAGAATTAATTCTGATGGGCTTTTCTTTTTTTCTGCTTCACAAAGTGGACGAGTCCATTTATATCGGGATGGAAATGAACTTCCTACCAATTACAACCTCTGCAGCACTTCCTTTCAAAATGACGTAATTCAGATGACAACAGCCTGAGAGTCCTCCATGCATTAACTTGGGCACCACACCAAGCACAAGGTTGCTCACAGTGCCTTTTGCTTTTAAAATGTTTGGTTTTCAATTAATCCACCTATCACTCCTGTGTTTCCTTGGTTTATTATAAATAAACTGTACAGGGGTTATGGACACTAATATTTATATCTCCAATATTTTTGTTGATACATTTCTCTGGGTTTTAAAAGCTTGAAATTATTTAAAGAACTGGAAGAAAAACATGATGTTTGATCTTCTGTGGGTAATTCCATCACTGATGGCAACAATACTGTGAAAACACATTGACTTTCACCTTTTTTCCCCTATAAAGAGTTGTTTAACAGAGAGACATCAAAGAGATTAACAGTCAAACACAGATTTATCTTCCAGAAACCTGAAGGAGTTGGGGTCTCATAGCCTGAGCTCACCTAAAAAGTCCAGAACTTCTCCCAGAATAAGAGCGATTTTTGCCAGGTGCTATTTCTTGTAGTTCCTTTTTCCTTTTCTGCCTGACAGTTCCAGAGCATTTTTGGTGGCTGACCTTCAGCTTAGGCACAAAGAAGAAACCACAAGATTTGCCCGTAAATGCATTTACTGATAAATGCAAATCACAGAACATGATCTAATCCTTCATCCTCGGCTTTCTAAAAGGGGAGCTGTTTCCAAGTGTTTCTGTGAGAGTTTAAGAGCATTGGATATCTGGAATTCAATTCTGACGAAGCGTCTCCGAGACCTTGGACAAGGGGAAACAGATTTTTCGCTAATCCTCAAACACAGCTGGCAGGTGAAAGGATTAGCAGGGGCTGAGCTTCTCAGTATCAATGAGGAGAGACGTGACACATCAGCAACCAGAAAAACTCAGGGTTTGTGTTGATGGCTTTAAAACACCTACTTTGCCTGTGAGTAGGTTGAATGTGCCAGCCTGAAGCTCAACACGGGTAATTTTCCCTGTTCAGAACCATTTTGGAAGCAATTTGGGTATCAGTATCCTCCACTAGTTGTTCTGGGGCTGCAGTAAAGTCACATCTCCCAGCTTGAGCCTCGCACCTTCAAGCCTTAACTTGAAGTTATTTTCTTGAGTTTTAGGAGTAGTTTTAGCCTAAATCACCTTTTGTGAGGCCTTTGGGAGAGGAGGCACTGGAGGAAATTCATTGAATACCTTCAGTAATGGATCTCTTTGTTATCCTGTGTTCCCACCATCTGTTCCTTGAAAATGCTTCCTACCTCTCATCTTAAACAGGAATCAGAAGTGGGTTTGGAGACAGGACAATCTTGTGCTGTATGACAGCAAACACTTGGCCTAAGTGGGTTTGGGGTTTGTAGTAGCTACTAAAATATGAGAACATAAAAATGCAGGAAGCTCTAAAAGCAGAGTCTGGGTTCTTGCCTGGTTCTGAGCAAACCAAGCAAACCTTGGGCTGCTCCAGATCCCTGTTTGGATTTTAGAACACCTAAAATGCAGGTGCCTGGCATGAATTCAGAGCACTTCAGTTAAGAGACTCCAGCTACTAGCCTGGCAAAAAGTGGGCCAGCTCCCATTTGCTGCCCCTGGGGCCCAAAAAACATGGCACAGCTAAACTTTTTTCCTTCCCAAACCTACTGGTTGCATCCAAGGAGCCAACTGGGAACAGCTCCTTGTCTGTCCAAGTTTTCTAACCATGGACAGTCACTATCCAGGTCCAAATCTCTCTGAATGCACCATGAATCCTGATACCATTTTAATGGTGTGGAGAATGACTTTCCAAGTGCCCAAAACTTGGCTTGGCTCTTCAACAGAACAATACTAACTTGGCCCCGGGCACTTCTGAAGAGTAATTCAGAGTTCTAGGCATGAAAATGGGTCAATCCACTTGATTTGAAGTTTAAATATCCGAATGAAGCATTGCCACTATGGACATGCAGCCCTGACTTGGAACATAAAGTCCTCTCCTGAGGCCAAATGTTTAAGTGAAAAGAGCTCGGCTTTTTGAAAATCTACATGAAAAAAAAGTTTCAAATGCATCTGTTGGGTCCTGGCAGGATAAAGACGCAGTGTGCCATTTCTGGGACCAAAAGTGTGAGGTAGCAGCTATTTTAGTAGGATTCATTTAAAATATTGTCATAGGGTCATGGAATTCCAAAATGGATTGGTTGGAAGGGACCTTAAAACTCATCTAGTTCCAACCCCTGTCATGGTCAGGGACAACCTCCACTACTTCAGATTGCTCCAAGCCTTGTCCAGCCCGGCCCTGGACACTTATGGGGATGTGGGAATTGCAGGCAGGTAGTTCTAGGTAATTCTTCAGGTTCAGGAGAAAAACTTCTTCACTTTCAGGTGGGGGGAAATTGCCATTGAGTTTGACTGAGTCCAGACCGATCCTGGGACATGTTGGGTTGATCCCAGGAGGAGCTGCTCTCTTTCCATGGATAATGGAATGTTTAGATTAAGGCCCTTACTTGTAAACAACTAAAGCCAGGTAAGATCAGTCCCCCTCTGAGTGCTAAAGGAATCAAACTGATGTGCTCCTGTTCTCTGGCCCAAAACACAAGTTCCATCCAGGTTTACGGATCCTGGAGGAGATGCTGCTGGAAAGGAGTGTTCCTGAGGATTTAGCACGTATTAGGCACCACAGAAAAGCCATCTGACTCTTGCAGGGTGCCCCAGGCCTAGATGCAGGCACGTCACTTCTGTGGTGATTCCATTTGAAAGGATTAATTTACTACTAACAAATGGATATTGCTCCAAATGCACCTCTCCCACAGTTCTGGGAGATGAGAAGAGTGAGCCTGCTATTATCCTGTGTGCTGGAATATGCACTTATTTTCCCCTTTACAAGAACTAAATACATTGGGAATGCATCTTGTGGGCTGACGTTTCCACACATTCCTATGTCTGTGTTCCTGCACCTTCCATTACTGAAAGCAACTGATTTAATTGGACTTGTCACTATCCATGATTCCTTCAGCAGCCAGGATATTTGCAGCACCTTGCCTGGAAGAAACTACCACACTAAAGCAATTTTTCAGGGCTTAAAAGATTTTAGAACCACGTGGAGGGTTTGGAGGAGGATAGAGAGAAAAATAAAAGACTGTTGGCGATATCTGAACCCTTTTTTCCCTGCCTTTTACAACAGGCCACAGGTTGAATGTGCTGATGGACTTTTCCAAGCAGAATTATTGGCTGGAATTATGGTCTAGATCACAGGAACCGATCAGAGGGACCATGGTCAGTCATCAGATTCCTCTTTTATTTAGGAAGTTTTATAAGCAAACATCACCTGTGGAGACCTTCACTGCGGGTACAGAGTGGTGGGTGTTGTTTGAGTTCAAAACACTTCTCAGGGCATTGTTACTAAGATAGAAAATGGTACCATTGGCTTGGAAGAAACCTTAAAGATCACCTGGTCCCAACCTGCCCCCTGTGGGCAGGGATATGTCCTAAAACCTCATGATTTATTAAAAAACAGCAGAACGTGTTTCTCATTCTTAGTATATTTATTATTTTTCCCATAGTGACTGGGATTATGGAGTTGGGTAAATTAGATCTCCACAAAGTTAATACTCTGCTACAGGGGCACTCATCTCTTCTCCTGGCACCCACGGGTAGGACCCAGGGAATGGCTGGAGCTGTGCCAGGGGAGGTTTGGGTTGGATATCAGGAGAAGGTTCTTCCCCCAGAGAGTGTCGGGCACTGGAACAGCTCCCCAGGGAATGGGCACGGCCCCAAGGCTGCCAGAGCTCCAGGAGCATTTGGACAATGCTCTCAAGGATGCACAGGGTGGGATTGTTGGGGTGTCTGTGCAGGCGTGGGAGTTGGACTCTGTGATCCTGGTGGGTCCCTTCCAATTAGGATATTCTGCGATTCCATGACCTGCCTCATTAATTCACAGCTATTTGTGTAGTCATGAAAGCCGTACACACAAATTGTACACTGAAGGCCAGGAACTTTTGAATATTCAACTTTAAGTATTTGAAGACAGAGAAACTGAGGCCCAAGGAGTGTTTGACTCAAGAAAAAGTCAGAAGGTACCAGGCTAGCACAGAAACCAGTCCTGGATCCTGCTGTTCCAACCCATCAGCTCCAGTAAAACTGCCTCTGTCTGAAAGAAGGAACAGGTTGCCCAGAGAAGCTGTGGCTGCCCCATCCCTGGAAGTGTTCCAAGCCAGGTTAGGCAGGGTTTGGAGCAATCTGGGATAGTGGGAGGTGTTCCTGCCCATGGCAGGGTGTGACTTCCAACCCAAACCATTCCAGGATTCCATGATTCTACCGGAGTTTGCCTTTTCAAGGTTAAAATTCTCAGCCTTGCCATCTCACTCCCCATCAGGTAACCAGCAAATTCAAAACTTTACCTCTCCAACTTTCCCCCCTGACTCCCCTCCCCGCTCCTTTCTGAGGCACATTTGGTATTTGTTTTGAATCCTGGCCGATTTTCAGTGCGCAAAACCTGATGCCGAGAGTTACTTGATATTCCGAAGGCGTTATTTTAAGATGAAACAATGTAAATTCTGCCTCGGATGGCAGATGGCTGGCAGTTCACTGTTTGGCAAACCAACTGGTGGGGTATGTTGGAAAGTCGGAGCAGCAGGTAGTACAGCTCAATTTGAAACGACCACAGATGCTCGGAGAGGCGCGGGGGAAGGGCGCAAGCTGGTCAGGAAATTAAGAACAGTAGTCAGAGCTCACAGGGGAAAAAAAATTAAAGGAAAAAAAAAAAAAAAGACAGTAATTAGCTGAAAGTTTTCTTCTCCCAATCAGCACTTTTTGGATGGGAGTTAGCAGAGATGAGAGCGAGCGTTGTCGCGATTCACGCGAACGCGGCGCTCCCTCGCTGAGGGCTCCTTCCTGAGCTGTGCCCTGCTGGCTTTAAAGCTCTGCACCACTCGCATCCCACGTGAGGTCTGTGGGTTATGCAAGCCCTGTGCTGCTCTTTCCAGAGGGAATAACATCATCCTTGCTGTCCAAGCTGGCCAGGTGCTGGCCCCTTGACGCAGGCCTCTGGTGCATCCATCTGGGTGGACCAAGCGTTAGAGTGGACTCGATGATCCTGGAGGTCTTTTCCAACCTTAATCATTGAATCATAGAATCACGGAATAGTTTGGGCTGGAAGAGACCTTAAAGCTCATCCAGTTCCACCCCCTGCCATGGGCAGGAACACCTCCCACTATCCCAGCTTGCTCCAAGCCCTGTCCAACCTGGCCTTGGACACTTCCAGAGGTGGGACAGCCACCGCTCCTCCGGGCAGCCTGTGCCAGGGCCTCACCACCCTCACCGGGAAGAATTCCTTCCTAATACCCAATCTAAACCTACTTTCAGTTTAAAACCATTCCCCCTGTCATGTGTTCTGTCATGCCAGATCCTTGTAAATAAACTCATTTTATTATTCTTGGGGGCTCCCTTCAGGTATAGGAAGGTCACCCCAAAGCTTTCTCTTCTTCAGGCTGAACAATCCGAATTCCCCCAGCCTTTCCTCCCAGCAGAGCTGCTCCATCCCTCTGATCATCCTGGTGCCTGCTCTGGACTCTCTGCAGCAGCTCCACGTCCTTCCTGTGCTGGGACCTCAGCGCCGGAGGCAGCTCTGCAGGTGGGGTCTCACCTGAGCCGGGCAGAGGGGCAGAATCCCCTCCCTAGGATTCCGTGATCTCTGCTCCCATCACTTCCCACAGAAGGAGTCGGCCCTCCCCTCGCCATCGGCACCCGCTCCGCCACGAGACAGGAAGGCTCCGCACCCGCTGCCGGTCTTTCCCAAATTGGTAACTAAGTGGGATGAGCCGCCCTTTGGAGGAGCCCAGCTTCCCGCGCTCCCGCAGCTTTGGGAGCTCGGAGGAACTATCTCACTTCGTGGTAGCTAAAAGTAGCTCTGCTGGATCCCGACGCAAAGGGTGGGAGCTCTAAACCAGAACTTTGCGCCAACTGTGGAGTGACACTTTACACCTCCACAGCTCAGCTGACCCGGTGCCAAAGGCCAGCTGGCATGGGCTGGCCACGCCCATGATCTTCTGTGCTCCAGGACTGGCTAGCAGCATCCAAACTGCCTTTTGGGAATGGTCTCTGGCAGGTGCCAGCTCCCAAAGAGTGCTTGGGAAGGGTCTGGAAAGTTCACCAGGGCCAAAACTGTGCTAGGATCAGGCAGGCAAGAACATCCCTGGAAGTGTTCAAAGCCAGGTTGGCTAGGGCTTGGAGCAACCTGGGATAGTGGAAGGTGTCCCTGCCCATGGCAGGGGGTGGAACTGAGTGATCTTTAAGGTCCCTTCCAACCCAGGCCATTCTATGATTCTATGATTCAACAATTAAGGTTGGAAAAGACCTCCAAGATCATTGAGTGGTTCCACGACTGCCCTGGGCAGCCTGTTCTGATGCCTGACCAGGCTTTCAGTGAAGAAATTGTTCATAACATCCAATTTAAACCTCCCACAGTGCAACCGGGGGCCGTTTCATCCCATTTCTTCACAGAGAGGGCAGATAATCCAGCTGTAACACAGGGTGAAGCTCTCCTGTGAAAACAACTGCAGGGTCAGTCTACTGTCAGCCTTCAGTCTTGACTTCACCTCCACCTTCCCACAATCCAACAACACAAACTGGTTTTGGACACGCTCCTCAACCCTTAACACCCTGCAGTAAAGAAGCAGCATTAGGGAAGAACAGCTCATTACAAGGGAGCACATGAATTAACTGATCACGTGCTCCAGAACTCTGGATCCACGTTCAGGCTTTCCTACGTGATCATTTCCAGCCTGGATGCTTCCTCCAGGTATTCATTAACCGTGCCCATGTTGCCTGCTGTGTATCTCTGGGTGCTAACGAGCTCTGAGTGGTGTTCAGTTAAAGAAATTCCACTCTGAGCCAAGTGTATCGAGGTGGTTTTTTGCAATTAAGCAATCAACAAAATCAGGAAATGCCACCTGCACACTTCCCTCTGGCCCCCAGACAGCACACATGGATGCTTTCATCTTGGAAAGGGCTTGGAGCAGCCTGGTCTAGTGGAAGGTGTCCCCGCCCATGGCAGGGAACTGGAACTTGATGGTCTTAAAAGCCCCTTCCAACCCAAACCATTCTGGAGTTCTACAGTCTTGCCCAGATTTGTTCTGACCCAACTCCCCTGAAATGAATGAAGTTATTTGTAGGAGGAAAATTTGTTTTTTGAGGTGATTCTGCTGGTTTCTGCTGTCTATAATTTCAAGGACCTCCCTCCAGTGCTGGTTTGTTTATAAGGGTAGGGAGCACTCCTTCATGGATACTTACTCTGTTTAACATCACCTTAATCAACTTTAAATGCTCTTTCCTCCCTCTAAGGTGTGGATTTCAATATTTCAGCGAGCAGCAATCATGCAACACAAAGCTCTACAACCCCCTTCTGCCAACAATTCATGGAAATTAAGCAGTTAAGCACAAAAGCAATATACCTGTGAACACACACAAATTGCAGACTAGCAGATGAGGTAATTAGATACAGAGTTAATTTATATGGAAAAGCTCAGCAGAGCTGGATATTTCCTCAGCTGTACATTGGTATTCTACAACACTGCACACGTAGGAGATTATATAGGAGTCCTGGATTGCTTTGCTCATACCATGCTGGATCTTTTCTGAAAATTGTAGAAAATGTGTGTACAGAGCACTGGACTACTCGGAAACCTGTCTGCAATCAGGAAATTAAATATCCCTGTAAACCAAAAGCAGGCAGGGGAAGCATTAAGGCTGCTTGGGAAACGTGAGCCTGAAATGACTCCTGAATGCTGAGGTGTTGGTGCGGGTTCTTGGCGTTGTTTATTGAGGGAATCTCATAGGGGCTTGGCACCCCAAATTAGAGAGCCAGAGAAAGGGAAGATCATTGTTTAAATGCTGGGGGAAAGAATAATTCACAGGGCCCAGGTTCAGGCAGGAGAGAATGCTGACATCCTTCAACAGGCTGCAGGGAGAGGAGGCAATTCCATGTGTCCAAGTCCCAGACCTCCATTAACTCCAGCAGGAACAGGGACAACCCAGCTGGCTCAGTTACCTGCCCATGTTTGCCTCATTTTTACCCTTTTTTAAAGGGGTTTATTGGACAATATTGACCAGCAACAAATACCGCAAGCATCACTTCTCCCCATTCATCTGCACCACTGAGAACCTGAGAATTATTCCTACACATCCCCTGCTTCCCACTGGCTATAAAATAAACCACTCCAGCCATCTCCCAAGTGTTGCATCACCTTTTAAAGGCCTTGCCTTAGGTCTAACGCTATTAAATTTTCTTTATGGGATCTGGAAATAAACACAAAACCACTGCTGATAACATTTGCGAATGACACAAAGTTTGACATCATAATAAGTATTAAGGAGCACGAGGTGGCCATAAAACCAGCTCGGATTCCTTAGTACATTAGGCTCAATCAGCAAACCCATATTTTAATATATGAGTGTGTGTTCAGCTAGGAGAGCAGGAAAGCAGGAGTGGAGAGAACAAAGGATTACATAATGGAAAATAGCATCTGAAAGTAATTTAGGGGTCACAGTAGCCAAAAAGCTTAGCACTGGGATGCCATTAGGATGCCGTGATGAAAAGCACTAATGCAATTCACGGACATGTGCACAGCAGAGGAGGAGTGGGAGGAGAGAGTGACTCAATTTTCATTTACAGAAGCATCGAGACTAATGCTGGAATATTAAATCCACTCCTGCCAACCATGGTTTTAAAGGATCTTGAAAAACTGGGGATGCTGTGAGAAAGGCCTACAGTAGGAATGGTGAGCCTGTCTTTGGTTTCCAGGTGACTTCAAGTTCTGCATGTCCAGGAAGCACAGATTATTGTAGAACCATAGAATGGTTTGGGTTGGAGAGGACCTCAAAGTTCACCTCATTCCACCCCCTGCCATGGGCAGGGACACTTTCCACTATCCCAGGTCACCCCAAGCCCATCCAGTCTGGCCTTGGACACTTCAGCTGTGATAAATTTTCCTCTGAGAAAGGACAAGTAACTAACCTGTGCACACAGGGGAATTGATGAAAATTTCTAAGATGAAAAAAATCCCAGACCCTGTTGGATTTGGTGAATGAGGAGATGATCAGTCCCAGAACTCGGTGCTTCATCAATATTTGACCATTAAAATTTGAGAGCAACATTTAATGAGGCAAATGAAAAACTTAATGTTACGTGTACAAAGATGATTAGGATCCAGTTACGGTCATCAAAAGAAACTGCCTCGGAAATGAATTCCTTAAATGTCCCGAGAAAACCAGGGAATGCTGTCATCCACTACACTAACATATGCTTTGGACTCGCAGACTGAATTCCCTGATGCCCCTGAATGACAGATCACAGAACACCTTTTTAAATAACTTGAGTGATGCCCAGGATCAGGCTCAGACTCCTGAGTTCAGGGACCCACAGGGACTGGGACCAGTTACCACACACCGACATCCCGTGTCAGCCAGATGCCACCCAGAGGGACCCGGACAAGCTCGAGCAGTGGCCCATGGGAATCTCATGGATTTAACAAGACCAAGTGCTGGTGCTGCACCTGAGTCAGGGCAAACCCCAGGATCAATCCAGGCTGGGGATGAAGGGATGGAGCAGCCCTGGGAGAAGGACTTGGGGGTGCTGGTGGGTGAGAGCTGGACATGACCCAGCCCAGAAGCCCTCGGTGGGCAGCAGGGGAGGGGGGATTCTGGTGGCTTCCCACTGCCAGGGGATAAGGTGAGATGGGATATTGGGAAGGAATTCTTGGCTGTGAGGGTGGGGAGGCCCTGGCACAAGGTGCCCAGAGCAGCTGTGGCTGCCCCACCCTTGGAAGTGAACTTGAAGACGTGAGACATCCCTTCCAATTTTATAGTAACTGTATTTTTAATTGGCCCATTGCTACAATAATTCATAATAAACTCAGAAATATGGGGAAACTGATTATTATCCTGAGAAAACGCAGGGATTTGTCATGAACATCTGCCTATTTTAGGTTTCATTAGATGAGAAAGAAAAAGTTGTATAGGAACAAGAGCATTTGCTTATCTTCCTGGGACCTGCACAAATCTGTCATAAAAAATATAAATTAAAATGGTTTGTCAGAAATCAGGTTCCCTCTTTTCATGCTGTCACCTTTAGCATAGAAAACACATTAATTAGGTTCCTTTCTAACTTTTTTTGAAGATGTTTACATTCAAAAGTTGAGAGAAGAAAACAGAGAGGATTGGATTTCCGCCCCCCCC
>VZRQ01006456.1:166700-190179 GCA_013397975.1 Machaerirhynchus nigripectus | reverse complement strand
TTGCGCTCCCCCCCCCCCCCCCCCCCCCAATTATGAAAACCAACAGAGCACAGGCTTTGAAGAGCACAACTGCAACGACAGGATGACACCCTGTGACACTGGGAGTTGGAAAAGTTGTTTCCCAAGGGGCAAAAAAGTGAGGGAGGGGATAAAAAAAATAAGGCAGGAGTGGGAATTACCTAAACAGGTTATTGGGAAAGGAATAATAGAATCCCAGAATGGTTTGAGTTGGAAGGGACCTTAAAGCTCATCCCTCATGGGCAGGGACACCTCCCGCTATCCCAGGTTGCTCCAAGCCCTGTGAATTTTCTGTTGGGAGAGGATGAACACCTTGTTTTCCTATAACACTTCTATTCCCTATTGCTTTGAGATACACACAAAATAAAGGGCTAATCATCACCAAAACCTCTTTATTTCTGTTGTTATTACTCAGGGTTCAGGGGTCTGTCCAGCTTCACTCCTATTTTAGGAGCAGGCTAAGAGGCTTCACTCCTATTTTACTGCAGTCTTGAGGAACAGCTTCTGCCTTTAACACCTTCCCCTAAAAAAACATCACCCCCAAACTCATTATCCTTTTGCACTGTCACCTAAACCAGCACGAAGGGAAGTAAAAAGAAATGGCACTTGAGAAGGTTTTCATAAGATAAAAGGATTTTTCTCTTGAGTCAAGGACAACACAAAGCTGTCCTTGGGAGAGACCCAGCACAACCCCCTGTGTGTCCTAAGCCCCCTCTGCATGCCCCAAATGCAGAGTTGCCTCTGCTGCAGCCCCCAGTGAAGGCTCAAACCACACTGGCGCCACAGGTGAGAACTGGTTGGGTACCACATGGGCAGGTGACACAGAAGTGATGTCCCTGGGACACAGGGCTAAGCTTCAATTTCAATTTCCAGACTCCCTGCAAACCCCAGGGAATGGATAAATTGCCTCTCCTGCTGCTACCCATGCCATGCACTTGCAAGAGATTTTTTTCCTTGATTTAGTCTATTAGAGATATCCAGAGTTTAAAAGTCCAGAGTCAGCACCTGGCTCTTGCAATTGGGCACTTATAACACACAGGCAATGGCCAGAAGCTATGAATTACTGATAAAAGTAGAGCTGGTAGGAAAATTCTTTCCTTTCCCCGAAGAACTCAAAGAAAATAAAATAGAAAAATCACATTTTAATCTATTCTTACCCCACTGATTTTTGTAACTGTCATGAAAAAACGAAAATCCAGATAATGGCTGTTTATACAGCAGATACATACATCCATATGCCAACACACACATACACAATTAACAGCCTAAAATGGATTTTTGAGAGGTTTCAGTATCCAAAGGTTAAAAAAATCATCCTAATGAGACAACTTCCCTTAGTTAAAAACCCACTTTTTTGGTAAAAAAATACTTCTGTGCAAAATTTTCAGGGAAGTCTAATTTAGGGCTCTAATTTGCTGATGGTTGAAATCCTTTCTAGTCTCTTTTTTTTTCCTTGAAATCCAAGCTTCATATGTAAAAGGGATAATAAGGCTTTTCTTTTAAGGAATATGCCTGGAGCTGAAAGCTTTAAATTTAAATCTCAGGAGCTGTAACACTGCTCCATCCAAGAGGGGCTCGTGGTGAATGTAGCAAGACACACTTTGCATTTATCCCAGTAGGATTCGGTGTGGACACCAGTCTGGCATTTTTGCTTGTGGCAGAGGTGGGAAAGAGTGGGATGCAGAGAGGAAATGCTGCAATTCCAGCGTGAATCCACCCCAGCACACTCTGACTGAGAAGAAGGGAGAAGAGAAGGCTCCAGGGAGACCTCAGAGCCCCCTCCAGTGCCTACAGGGGCTCCAGGAGAGCTGGAGGGGGACTTGGGACAAGGGATGGAGGGACAGGACACAGGGAATGGCTTCCCACTGCCAGAGGGCAGGGATAGATGGGATATTGGGAAGGAATTCCTGGCTGTGAGGGTGGGGAGGCCCTGGCACAGGGTGCCCAGAGAAGCTGTGGCTGCCCCTGGCTCCCTGCAAGTGTCCAAGGCCAGGTTGGACAGGGCTTGGAGCAACATGGAATAGTGGAAAGTGTCCCTGCCCATGGCAAGGGGTGGAATGAGATGATCTTACAGGTCCCTTCCCACCCAAACCATTCCATCATTCTCTGATTGTGGCACATGATCCCAACAAAATAAAACAGCTGCAAAGAGCTGCCCAGATGTGAAGTCCAACTCCTCCAAGGGCTGTGGGGCTCCAGCCTGGCTGCAGCATAAATGTGGAGGAATCTCTGCCTGTGTTCTAGAAAATGGCTAAAGTACGTTTGCATAAGACTCTAACAAACAAAATTAATATACAAAAGGTGAATGAAGTCACGTCTCTGCCTCCAAGTTGCAAAAGCAATCTGTTAAGAACACAAAAGGAGAGGTTTTCTCTTCTTTCTTTTCTTTTTTTCTTTTTTTTTAGGCTTGTGTTTTTTTTGCATTTGCAGCTTTTATTTTTAACCCTAGGAATGAAAACAGTTTACATCTCTAGTTTACATCTCTTCCTGTAAGGACTGCCCAGGCACAGGAGTATTCACTCTTTCTCAGACAAGAAGTCAGTCTGCATTCTTTTTGTTCTTTGTCTATAGAAACTTCTGGGTTATTGATAATGTGAGGGCAGCGTAGGCAAATAAAAGGTATTAATGCATCTCTTTGTATCTGGAAAGACATAATGCCAACCATGTTCCCTCTCTCCACAAAGACCCCCCTGGAAAGTTCTGGTTTTTTATATTTCTATGTATACACTCTTGAGAAATGAAGTAGACACAAATGCATTTTCAGAGACTTTTGGACTCGACATCACAAAATCAAAGTGAAAATGATTTCAATAACATCACCCAAAGCCTTCTCATTGTGGTGGCAGGGAACCATCCCTTGTTAAAGGACTTACAGGGAGCTGAGCACCTATTTAGACACCATTGTAAATGAAGACAATGCATTTATTTCATTGCTATGGTTACTAAATCAAGTCTGAAGTACAGAAATATGGTGCACAAGGGAAAAAAAAAAAAGGACGAAGGAAAATAAATGATACACTGCTTTAGAAATGCAGAGGGAAGATCAAACAAACAGGCTGCACAGTTTAAGAAACAATTAATTATTAGAACTTTCACAACACATTTGATATGATCTCATTGTAAGCTGATTGCAGCCATTCTCACACCAGTGTTATCTCATCTCCTCACTTGTACCCATCTCATCTTTTGTGCTGCTGCTGGTGTGGGAAAAGCTGCTGCTTTTTATCTTCGAGCTGGGAAAAATGAGGGATCACTGCAAACCTAAAGCTCTGTGGGGAGGTTTCTCCCGGGATGGGCTGGGACAGAGCAGCTCCTCCTCTCTACCATCTCCACAGGACCTGTTTGGCACAAATGGGCTCCTGGTTGGGCTGAAAGGCAGCACGGGCTCCTCTCAAATGTCTGGGCATAACTCAAAGTGCTTCCTGGGGGATTGCTCAAATCACAGAATCATGGAATCGTTTGGGCAGGAAGGGACCTGTAAGATCATCTCATTTCACCCCCTGCCATGGGAAGGGACACCTTCCACTAGCCCAGGTGGCTCCAAGCCCTGTCCAAACTGGCCTTGGACACTTCCAGGGATCCAGGGGCAGCCACAGCTTCTCTGGGCACCCTGTGCCAGGGCCTCCCCACCCTCACAGCCAACAATTTCTTCCCAATATCCCATCCATCCTGGCCCTCTGGCAGTGGGAAGCCATTCCCTGTGTCCTGTCCCTCCATCCCTTGTCCCAAGTCCCTCTCCAGCTCTCCTGGAGCCCCTGTAGGTACTGAAAATGCAGAAGCTCAGAGGGCCAGAGGGTCAGAGCTTTCTCTCAGTGACACATTCACAGCACCCAGAGTTCTCCATCCAGCCTGGACACAGCTGACAAGGGATTGCTGCCCAGCAGGTCTGGTTTGGACTCTGCCCCACCAAGGGAGCAGATCTAGGCCAGAGAGATGATCCAAAATTACCAAGATCAGGTAAGCAACCAGTAGAAATGGTCAACCTCACATTTAAATGCTTGGAAATGCTGCAAAGCTGCACTTTTTGTATTGTCCAATTGAGGTGTTTAAAAGGTTTTCTGAACAAAAATTTCAAAAACTACCGGCCAAGATTATAAATCCCTCTTTCCTTTCTTTAATGACACATGGTCACCAATTTAATTCCCTTCACTCACCCACTGGAACATTGCTGGCTCCAGAGCTGCCAGTCAAATTCTATTTGGTTCACAGGACCCTCATCAGAACAATTCCAAATTCAAGGCTAAAAATGCTGCAGTCGAACTCCTGGGCAAAGTGGATGGGAGGCTCAGGGATGACACTCAGAGACAGGATGTAGAGAAGCCAGGATTAATCCACCTGACACTCTGCTGCCGACTCCTCAAAGCAAATCCAAACAAATTCAGGGCAGCAGTTGCAGGAACAGCCTCTCTCTTATTTAGGCAAAGCCAGCCACTCGGGCCACTGCGTGCACTTGGCACGCTGAGAAATCTCTTTGCCACGGCCAATTAGGAAGAGATCTGATTAATTAGGACTTCTTCATCCTTCTTTTCTGACCAACACATAGCAATGGATTATTTAGTGCATTAAAAGGGGTTGTTCAGCTACGCTGCCTCAAAGAAGAGCTCTTGTGGAGCCACTGAATAGAGCCAAGAAGATCCAGATGGAATTAAAGCATTTAAATGAATGCTGTTCCCACACAGCCCAGTGCAGGAGCACAGCTGTACCCCAGCCATGGCTATAAAGGAGGACAGGCTGGCTCTACCCTGTCACCTAATATCGTGCCACAGCTCCATGACACGGCACTGGCATCGCTCCACGGCGCTGGCACAGCATGTGACAGTCACTGTCCCCGCTGGATTCCAGAGGAACATGTCTGAAATCCCCCAAGTGACTTTGCTGAGTTTATTGGGGCTGAGCCTATTCAGTCTCTGAGGGTCTGTAGGAAAGGCCACTTCCTACTCTGAAAGCTGAGAAAAGAGGAAAGGATGGAATCAGACTGATAATAAGGACAACAGACTGAATAAAATGCCTTCTTTTTATTCTCTGACATGAGATGCAGTTACCAAACAGAGACCAAAAACAAGGCACATGCAGATCTATGAAAATAACCTTGTTGCATCCCCTCCAGCCCCTGGGATCTCTGCTCCCAGAGATCAGCAGTTCCAAAGTCTCCCTGGGAAAGCACAAGTGAGCATCTCAGTGAAAAACAAATTGAAAATCACTTTGCTGAGGTATTTCTGTCTGACTGAGCGTTGCACCAAACCATGTAACTTCCATGAATTGGAAAATAGCTGCCTGGTGACTCGCAGTGAGGAAAAGTGTGGAGAGCAAATTGCAGGAGCCGGTGGTCCTGGTGGATGAGGCACGATGGATTTTGGTGTGCTCTGGGCTCACGTCAAGGGCTTGGGAAGTTTTATGTGTCTTTGTGACACTTGGGGACATGGTTTGGTGGTGAACACGGTGGTGCTGGGTTAATGCTTGGACTTGGTGATCTTGGAGGTCTTTTCCAGCCTCAAAGACTCTGGGATTATATCTGCTCAAGGAAAGGCAAGGTCAAGAGCTGTGATGAACACTCAGCTCTCTTTTGATGAAATCTGTGAACCTCATCTTCATCTTTGCTAAGCCTTGTTGGGAACTTGCTGCAGTCGCTCTGCAAAGAAGCCATAAAGGGAGAATAAAAAGCTCATGGAATCACAGAATCACAGAATATCCTGAAGGGACTCACAAGGATCATCAAGTCCAGCTCCTGTCCCTGCACAGACACCTCAGCAATCCCACCTCATGCCTGAGAGCCTTGTCCAAATGCTCCTGGAGCTCCTTGGGGCTGTGACCATTCCTTGGGGAGCCTATTCAGTGCCCCGTCACCCTCTGGGGGAAGAACCTTTCCCTGATATCCAGCCTAAACCTCCCTGACACAGCTCCAGCCATTCCCTTGGGTCCTAAAGAGCTTAAGTAAAGGCAGCCAATATGAAAAGAATCAGAATCCAGAATTTCATTAACATCTAAAATCCAAAGAGTCGAACTGAAACATCACTAGACTGAAGGGGGAGAAGCAACCCTACAGAGAGAGAAATTGGTGCAACTTTGAAACATCTTTCAGTGGAAGCTGACAGAGAATCACCTTGTCCTGTGGAAAAAGTTATGTGAAAAATGAGCCATTAGAGCCTGAAAGTCACCCGTCATTTTGCTTAAATGTACACGAACGCGTGTTTCTCTTCCTGGAGGTGGCCCAAAGGAGCAGCCAAGCGCATGGAGAAAATTCCAAAGACTCTGGCACAAAGTACTGAAAAAAGAGGTTTCTTTGGAAGGTAAACTCGCTCTCCCAAAGGGGATGAGTAAGCAGTCATTTCCCTCGCAGGCAAATTAAAGCTTTCAAAGATGTCATTCACAAAACTGCCCTTAATGGGAGAGGAGAGTGACTGAATCCAGGCAGGAAATTAAGAAACGGAGCAGGGACGGTCATTTTGATGAGGAGACTCAAAGGGAACAGAAAGAGGAAACAAGGGGCTGTGCGGTGCTGTTATCTCCTTTGACTGGCTCCCATTAATACGCGTCATTTAAGAGAGTGATGAAAAGAATGGGAATCTTGAAATAAAACACAATTTTTTCAAAGGCGTAACTCTTGAGTTTCTGAATTTCTCTTTCCAAATACATCCCAGCAGGACAGACAAGCTTATGCAGTATGGATTATCCAGTGATAGGGGTATTGTCATGGAAACATAAGCTTTGTTCAGAAGTGATCACTAACTCCTGCTCTCCCTTCATATCTTAATAATAGATTTTTTTAAAACCTTTTCTCTTTTTTTATTAAATCAGTGAAAGACTCCCAAATCTTCTCCTGTCTCCTGTATGGATTTCATCCTGGATTTCAGCTGGTTTGTTTCTCATTTACAGCCTGACTGCAGCAGTGGCCCATGGGCACAGCCACAAACCAGAGGAAAAACTGATGTGGTTCAGGAGAGAGACACAGCGTCCCATCCTTTGCATGGATGGACGCAACTTTTTCAGTCTAAGAGCCAGTGAACACATGACAGATGTGAAGAATACAACTCACACACCTCAGGACATCTAACAAAATAAATGAAGTGGGATTCTCCTCCAGAAACTTTGAACTTGGACATTTATTGGAACACACGCAGATGTGGCCCTTGGGGACACGGCTCAGTGGTGGCCTTGGAGATGCTTGGGGAATGATGATCCTGGAGGTCTTTTCCAACCAGAATTATTCTGTGGTGAACTCACAAAGTTATACAGGTTCACGAGTGGAGTCTGTTGACTTTGGATCATCTCTTAATATGTGCAGGCTTAAAACTGGCTCTTCCCCACCTCTTGGGCCTGGCCAGCCCTTGCTGCAACCCCTGACAGACTTCCATGAGACTGGGAGAGGTGAAGGCAGAGCCCAGGAAAAAACATAAACACGAAAGGCAGGAAGAGGAAAGTCTGGAGACATTTGGGTGAGAAATGTATAATGCCTGCCAGGTTGGTAGGTGAAGCAGATTTCATAGAATCGTGGAATGGTTTGGGTTAGAAAGGACCTTAAATCTCATCCCATTCCACCCCTGCCATGGGCAGGGACACCTTCCACTAGCCCAGGCTGCTCCAAACCCCATCCAGCCTGGCCTTGGACACTTGCAGGGATCCAGGGGCAGCCACAGCTTCTCTGGGCACCCTGTGCCAGGGCCTCCCCACCCTCACAGGGAAGAAGGATCATTCAGGCTGGAAAACACCTTTAAGATGGAATCAGAGCTTTTGACTACAACTTACTTTTTCCAAGGTTTTCTATGAAACACTACAAAACCTGATCCTGTTACTGAGTGGGAACACCACTGACTTCCACCAGAGCAGGCCCAGAAAAACCGAGCTCAGATTTATTTCTCAGTCGCATCTGCGTAGCTGCACCCTCCAGATGCATTATTTAAAAATGCAGGGAAACGGTTCTGTTTAATCATTTTGCACACAAAATAGTTGGGATGATGGGTATTGTCACTTTAATGGCACACGAGCACCCCAAAGGCTGCTGGAATGGTCACTGATGAGCTCGGAACAGAATTTTACAGCAGTGCAACATGAAGCCCAGAGTTAATTTTTAAAAAGAGTGAAATCTGTAGTCCACCACCCTCTTCCTCCTCCCTCCACCCCAAGCCCCCCAGACCCCGGGTCTGGCGGTTGTTCTGATCCCTGGAGTTTGATGCATGCTTGATTCACAGACTGCAGCATGTCTGCACCAGATGGCCCCGAGTTAATGAACACAAACTCATCACTTTTACTCATGAGGGAAATGTGCAGCTCAATCTGACTTGTACTCGACAACTAAAAATATTTGAGTATTTTTAGTGAGCATTTTACTGTTACAAAATGGCATTTGAGGAAAGCAGTAAAAGAACACAGCCTACCCAACAAATGGACTTGCACAGATGAAGAGCAGCACTGCTGCCTTTCCCCTTTCTCATCCCAGCTAACATATTCCCAAACCTTCAAACCGGGAGCAGCACAGAAGGAAAGCTGTAAGATCTGGGCCTCCTCAGGCACCATTTGCAGAAAGACTCTTGGGTTTGCTGAAAGCAGGATTGAGGTCTGAGTTTGTTACCACAGCAGGCTGGAAAGGATATGGGTCATAATCTCAGCCTGAAACAAAGGGAATGCCTGGAAAAGCCCAGAACTGCGATTATTTATGCTGGTTAATGATCTGTCTGCTTGGGGTCACTGTGATCATGGGATCCTGGAATGGTGTGGCTTGGAAAGGACCTTAAAGCCTATCCCATTCCAGCCTCCTGCCATGGGCAGGGACATCTCCCGCTATCCCAGATTTCCGCAGTAGTGCACAAAATGCAACTCCACGAGAACATCAAGCACATGCAAAAACCAGCGTTACGCTGCCATGATACCCGGAAGATCTTTCCCCAAGGAACCAAGAGATGTTTTTTTAAAGGATGGAATGCAGATCCCTCAGACTACCACCCAAAAATGGATTAATTGCTTCCCTTGGAGTCAGCGGGCACAAAACCAGGATGGCAAACACATGGCAGGAGCCACATTCTCAGAATTTAAAGGAATACTGGTTTCACTTTTTACTCAAAAAGCTGTTGGGTATGCCAACCTTTTAATGGAATTGTAGCTGGAATGTGACTTCCTGACTCCCCTCAGGCGTTTGACTTTACAAATAGAATTGTTTGGTTTGGAAAAGCCCTCAGAGATGACCGAGTCCAGCCGTTCCCCAGCACTGCCCAGACCACCACTGCCCCATGTCCCCAAGTGCCACATCCACATGGCTTTTAAATCCCACCAGGAATGGGGATTCCACCACTGCCCTGGGCAGCTGTGCCAGGGCTGGACAACCTTTTGGTGAATAAATTGTGCCCAATATCCAACCTAAGCCTCCCTCGGCACAACCTGAGGTCATTTCCTTGTCCTGTCCCTTGTTTCCTGGGAGAAGAGAGTGAGAAGGTCCCCCTGAGCCTTCTTTTCTCCAGGCTGAGCCCCCCCAGCTCCCTCAGCTGCTCCTCACCAGACTTGTGCTCCCACACCACCATAAGATGCAATTCCTAAAAAGCCCACATGGAAACCACTGGAAACTTGTCAGAGGCATTGCACGTTGATGCAAATATTTCAGAAGCAGAACACAAACCCTCAAGCATTTGATTTTACAGGTGTGCAATTCCAGCTCCACAGCAGTATTCCCACAGAGCATGTGGATTGTCTTGACAGCCTTTTTACCTCTTTAACCACAATTTTTCCCAACAACTCCCATCTCCACTGCAGGGCGCTGATAAATTTTGAGTTATTGAAGAGCAAAGTACCAATCTAACACCAGTGTCAAGCAGGATATTCCCGACGGTTGAGCTGATAAAAAAGAGAGAGGAAAACCAGAGGATGCTGAGAGGCCACTGCCATCTCCTAAGGCATGGAAGAATTATCTGAAGGAATCACACATCAAGGTCCCATTCCTCAAAAGATGCTGGAGGAAATCCCAAACTAAGCTTTGCTTCCTGCTCTTTCTGCTGCCTCGGTCAACTTTCTTCCCTTTTACAGCTCTCCACTAAAATCCATGGAATATTTGCTGTTTGCCATGAAGGGATCACCTCCCATCAGGGGATTGAACCATGCCAGGGCAGGAGATCCCATCTCACCAGGATCATCCAGGAATTACTGCTGGAGAGCAACCTCACAGCCATCACAAACTGGGCAGGATGCACACACCCTCCTTCTCTCAGGATCTCTGTTCTCCCTCTCTCTCTCTCTCCCATTCACAAATCAAATAACTTTAAAATTTGCTTTAATGTGAAGTAAAAGCAAGCACGGAAGCCTTGATAAACTCTGATATTTTCTAAGAAACAGAATTTGCTTTCTGACTTGCCCCACACGAAGTCTACAAAGTATAATAGAAATACTGGAAATAAATCTGGTTTAGTCATCTGAGGGAGTCAAAATTCAGTTTAGAAAAAAATACTAATTGTGACTTCACCACTCGAATCATTCCTGTTGATATGCACTGTGATGCACTGAAGCTACAACCTGGACAGGTTCTCTGTTTGGAATTCTTTCATTCAGACTCCTCCAAAGACCCAAATGGCTCTAGGAAGTACTTTATCTCATTTATGTCTCCTCCAGTACAAACTTTCTGCTGTGCAAGCTGTTCACTCTCCCCAGCCTTTGCAACTGGATGCAAATATGGAATCCAAGAGAGTTCTTTGAGCAGGGAGCAGAGACCATGCATCACCTGGGACAGCACAGAGTGATAGGACAAGGGGAATGGTTTTACACTAAAAAAAGGGGAGATTTAGATGGGATACTGGGAAGGAATTGTTCCCTGAGAGAGTGGGGAGGCCCTGGCACAGGGTGCCCAGAGAAGCTGTGGCTGCCCCTGGATCCCTGGAAGTGTCCAAGGCCAGGCTGGACAGGGCTTGGAGCAGCCTGGGCTAGTGGAAGGTGTCCCTGCCCATGGCAGGGGGTGGAAGGAGATGAGCTTTAAGGTCCTTTTCAATCCAAACCATTCCATGAGTCCATAAAGTTACCAACATTTCCCAGTAATTTCAGCTCCTAGCAGAGCAGGATTGCTCTGCAGTGCTGGGCTGGGGTCTCTGCCATCAGGAAAACTCAGCACATGTTTCTAAGGCAGATTTCCCTGTTCACCTTCTCATTATTTCATTACTCACCCCACTTTTAAGCAGAAGCTGAGGGAAAAAATAATATTTCAGCCTATGCCCATGCACCATTAAAAATAGGCATGCACTTCCCATGCATAATTCATTCTTCCTGTATTTCCAGTCAAGACGTCTTCACTTTGCAAGTGCAAAGTGACAATTCTTGCAGATTTGGGAAATAATCCTTTACATCTGTTACAAGCTAGCAGACACCATTTGGCAAGTGTTAAAAAATACCATATAGGACCAGGACTGCGGTGTCTGCTTGGTTAGGAGCACTCATGGTCTAAAGTCTGCAGGAAAAAAAAAGAGATGGCTTGAATGTTCTTTCCTTCTGGCAGATATATTCCAGTTTCCCAGCCATTTATTTCTCTTTGTGTGTTATATCCTACTTATTCCTCACTCTCTTTCTTATGTTGCAGAGAATCTCCTGAGCTGGAAGGGACCCACAAGGATCATCGAGTCCAAATCCTGGCTCTGCACAGGACACCCCCAAGAATCCCACCATGTGCCTGAGAGCACCATTTCACTGAGTTCTCTTGTTTGGCAAATTTTGGTTTGGTTTTTTATTTCAGTTTTCAGCTCCTCACGCTGACCCTTCAGCCACCTTTATTACGCCAGACCCAGAACAAGCTCCAGTTCCTGCTCGGTCTCTCTCGCCCTATTCACGCAGCCCGGCTCCCGTGGGCCTCTCCGCGTCTCCATTCCCTCTCCCTCCGCCTTTCCCACCAGCCCACGCTTTTCCATCAGCCCAGCCAGCCTCTACCCCTGCCTTCACTTCCCCATCTCCCTAATTTAGCTCTGCTTTTAAAGTCTCATTAGCCCTGCCTCAAAGCGTGAGGAGCAGCGCTGTCATAACAAAAGGAGGGAGCGCTGGCAGCCCCGCTCCGGCAGGGCGAGGAGCATCTCCCTGCATACTAATGCTGCTTTAATAACGCTGCCCAAACACCCCGAGCCTGTGCTCACAGTCTGCAGGCTCGGGAGGAGCTGAGAGTGGGATCTGTGCGCACAGGAGGAGTTGAGATGATGGGTGAATGCACATTTCAGCCAAGTTTGCCATCACGGTAACATCACCCAGCCTCGACTCTTCTCCCCACGTCTCATTTGGGTGTTTTCTCCTACTCTAACACCATCCTTTGCTCCCTGCGCTTAAATTCTCTCCATTTGCATTCCAGTCCTCCGCTGGAAGCAGAAAGAGGAGCGGTGCCATCCGCACAGCTAAATAAAGCAATATATATTTAATTAAAATGATGCTGACGCGGCAGCTGGGCTCACGCTCCGCCTCCGCTGCCGGCAAAGACGGGTCAGCAAAAACGTCCCCGATGCTCCGGGGACCCGATCCCGCCACCTAATCCGAAACCGCAAAGCTCCTTGAGCATCCTCCGAGGTTCCCCCTCGGAAAGAGCTCAGGACTTGCAAGCGCTGCCTGGGGCATGGCTGGAGGGGGCCCGGAGCACGCACGGACCGGCAGAGCCGCGGCTGCGCTGCCCAAGGAGGATTTCGCTTTTATTGGTGTCGTGCTGGCAGAACACCTGGGAAAAACACACACCCAAGAGTCGCAAGCAGGCGGGTTCTAAGAAGTCACATTTAATCACGGTATCAGAGGATGGTTCTGGGTTGAAAGGGAGCGTAAAGATCACCTGGTTCTAACCCTCTGCCATGGGCAGGGACACCTCCCACTAGAGAAGGTGTGAAGGGGAGGAAAACAGTTCTAAGTTTATTTCATGTTTCAGAGGTGAGACTCTAAAATATCTGATTTTTTTTAAAACAAGGGAGGGGGAAAAGCCACTGTCAGCTCATCCTTTTTCAGGTTGTATTTGAGGAACTTTAGACACACTGGATGAAGCATATTGATTTTTCCATTTGTGGTTTTGATGGGAATTTAATTGCAAAGTGCTGTAAACAGGGGTTTGGAGTTTGTCTGCAGTGTGTTCCACAGGAAAACTGTGAAAAGGGGGTTAAAAAAACCCTGAGCACCCAAGGAATTTTTTTTCTTATCTGCTGTCTCCCAGAGTTTGAAATCCCAAACACTTTATTCACTGCCTATAGACAGACGCCACATTTTGTCAGCACAGCTCATCATGAAAGCTGCTGACAATTATTTTTTCATCTTTTATTTTCCTCCTTTTTATGTGACCGGGAATGGTCAGAAGGATTTACATCAGCAACACTTCAATAAACTGAAAAAGGAGGTAACACCCCAGCCCTCTCCTTTAGGGTTGATTTGCTTAATGTGAAAAATAGGGAAAAAAAACCCGACACTTCTGAAGTTGTTCCACAAACCCATCTTGGGTTCAAATATTCTCTTTTGTTTCTGGATCAAAAAATGCCAAGGAAAAGCCTGGAGAAGGAAGGAGTGACAGGGTGGGATGGCAGGCGGAGGGATCTTTTAAACAGCAAGCAGCAAAGAGCGACACATCCCACAGAGTTCCTCTACCTGATTTTTAGGGAAAAATACCCGCACAAGGCTTTGGTGGTATCACTGTAGGAATTTGCCAGTGTGTGAAATGAGCTTTTAATTTAGTTCCGGCCTGGAATGTGAGTTTTTTCACAAACTTCTCCCACTAGCTGCAGTCTTTGTCACAGCAAGGCTCACAACGGGAATGTGTTCTCCCAGAATTTCAGCCCAAGCTCAATTAAGACTTGAGCTAAGGCATAACACAGCTGCCTGTTCATTTAGTGACAATTCCACATATTTTGTTTTCTCACCTGGAAGTGTTTCCAGTTTGGGACGGCAGTTAAATATCTGCAAAGCCTCCAACAAAACTGGATGTGTTTCTCCATTTCCCTTGTAATATAGAGTAGAATCATGGAATCATGGAATGGTTTGGGATGGAAAGCACCCTGAGGATCATCCCGTTCCACCCTCTGCCATGGGCAGGGACACCTTCCACTAGCCCAGGTTGCTCCAAGCCCCATCCAACCTGGTCTTGGACACTTCCAGGGATCCAGGGGCAGCCACAGCTTCTCTGGGAAACCATTCCAGTGCTTCCCCACCTTTGTCAGCACCAGGAGATCTGATCTTTCAGCTTCCCAATGCCCAGGAGAAAAGGGTTGTTTTGTGACAGATCTGAGGAGGATCTCAACAAAACGAAAATATTTTCATCCGATAGTGCCACCCTCTCTTCTCAACTTTCCAGAAAGCTCCTGGCAAACTTCTCCACGGAAATAATTTTAATTACACAGATCTATCAGTGGGATGCAGCGCTTTTCCCTCTCTCCAAGCCATGCACAAAATAATATCACGTCCCTCACAGCCTAATGGTGGCACATGGAAATGGAACTGCATTATCAGTGCTGAGTGAGGATGAGAAAGCCATCACATGGCAGGCTGTCCCAGGATGATAGTATCTGTCCCACATCCTATTACTTTGGGAATAATAAACATTACATGTAGGAAACCACGACGCCAAAAGGAGCTTGGTCATCCCACAGAGCTTGTGACAGATGGCAGTTCCAGCTCTATAATCAAAGCAATAATTAACCTCGTAGGTTAAAAGAAATCAAAGTGCATTTGCAATCCAGTTCTCCACATCAGGGACATGCTGGAATATTCAGCAGGGTTTTCAGGCACTCTGATCACCTGAATTAAATATGACTCCTGACAGGAAAGCTCTACTCCTTCAGCAGACACCACGAGCCACCAATATCTAGGATTTACTTGATATCCTTGGCAAAATGGAGCCTGAAATTGGAAAACAGGATCTGTTCAAAAGCTCTAGACCCCCTTTTGCATCCAACCACAGACTATCTATCATTTTACTCCATGAATACAGCCCTTTTTATTCTATTTATTTAATAGCTGAAAAGGCTCATTTTAGTCTTTTAGCTGCTCATTATCTGTATTCCCTCTGAATTCAGTGGTGGAAATAAATTCTACATCTATTTTATGTTGGTGAACTGGTTGGACTTCCTGTTTATGTTAGAGTGTATCATTTCCAATAATATTTTTACACTGGAAATGGTAAAATTAATTTAAAAATAAACATACCTATGTGTAAGTGTGTATGTAATATGATATTCTGGAGTGGGGCTGGAGCCCCTCTGCTCTGGAGACAGTCTGGGAGAGCTGGGAATATCCAGCCTGGAGAAGGGAAGGCTCCAAGGAGACCTTGGAGCTCTCCCTGGCCACAGAATTTGCTGATTTTCCGTACATCAAATCTTTCCAGTCCATCTGACTTTGCCACTTGTGGTGTTGCACAAACAGCTGGGAATAGTAGGACACACAAAACACAGGGCCCAGGAAATTGAATATTGATCAACAAAGTAATGGCTCCCCCAATTAATCTATAAATTCATAAAGGCCAGGCACGGGATGCAGTACAATGGCTTAATGCAGTCCCAGCTCTTTTAAAATGGGAAAAAATCGAGGAGAAATGAGTTCATAAAATAGCAGTACTTTGCAGTGATGGGGCCGTAGGTTTGGAGAACCTCCTCCTGTGTTACCCAGTTGGGTTTCCTGCCACTGGAAGCTCACATCCATCCTCTCATGAACTTTGCACACCCTGTTGCATAAACTGTCAGGTGTCTCACCTCTTCTGTTCTGTTTGGACAGCTGCTCCTGAACCCAGCTGCTCTAATGATTATAAAATATCTGATTTCCAATCCTAAACATAAAGATGGGAATTTATACCCACCTGGATTTGTGCTGAAGTTGTTCTTCCCCTTAAGCAGTTTTTTACCTTCTTTCTGATATTTGTTTTTACTATTCCTAGGTAAGAATATCTTTCCTTCCTTCCCTTTTTTTTGCCAGATAACAAATCACAGTCTTTTTGTACTCAATACTTCCATGTTCCCTGATTGCCCCCTTCCTCAGTTCTACAGAAAATAATTTGGTGAACAGATCCCAGATTTACCCAGTGTCACCCAGTGCCTCACAGTGCCACCCACAAGTGTCCCCAGGTCACAGAACCACGGAACGGTTTGAGTTGGAATGAACCTTTAAAGCTCATCTGGTCCAACTCCCCTGCCATGGGCAGGGGCACCTTCCACTGGACCAGGTTGGTCCAAGCCCCATCCAGTGGTCCTTGTCTGCTTGGATAACTGAAAACCTCCAACCACCAGAGAAATTTATGGGTTTTTTGCTAAATATTCCGTCAATGTTCTCAGCAGACATGATGACATCCACGTGCATGAGGTGGGTTGTGTAGGAGCATTCCTTGATTTCATCGCAATCCAAGGAGCCAGCGTAAGTCCTTCTCATTCCTGGAAGTAATTCAGTGGAATGGCTTCATTCATCCCGGGAAATCGAGTGTGCTGAGTCATCCATCAGCCGCTGTGGTCCAGATGAGCAGCTGGGCTCATGCCCAAGCAGCCAGACCCTGCTGTTCCCAAGGGTCCGGTCCCGCTGGAACTGCCTCTGGGGAACTGTCCCCTTGCCACCCTCAGATCTCCCCTGGGCTTTAGAGCTCCTAAGCGAGACAAGGCTAAAGCCATGTCAGTGACCACTCCAACAGCTGAGGAGGCTGCACAGGGCAGGGCAGCACCTGAGCCCAGGCCAGGCCAGGCCAGGCTTAGCACACCACGGTCAGCCTGGCTTCCACCTGGATCCATAACAGAGAATAAAGCAGCCCAAATTGGGGCCCAGTAACTGTAGCTCACTCCACGACCCAGGTGTGGATGATCCTACATCAGAGGGATCTGCTGGTAAACTGGAGGCTGGATTCAGTTGCCCAAATTCAGATTTGCTCTGATCTCCGTCCACTGACCCAGAAGCCTGCAGACCTTCTCCAGATTCTTTCACCCTACACAGCCCCACACAAACGTCTCAGATACCCTGAAGAGTCACAAATTGCAGCAGGTGCTACATCAGATAACAACATTTTTCCTCTGCCATCTCCTACAGAATTACCAAGCCCTCAGACAGCTGTCTTCAGGTTTTAGAAACAGGAGTAGCTCATCCAGGGTGGATCAGCCAGGCCAGATCACAGTCACATACTGGGTCTTTGTAGAGAAAAAAGGTTTGGGGGTTTTACTTCAAGGGCCCACTAAGTCAACCCAAAGAGGAAAGATGGCAGGAGAAGAAAGAATGTGAACAGCCGTGGAGGAGGAAAGAAAGCCAGTGGGAAGGTGAGGGCCATGCTGGAGCTGCTGGAGTGAGTCCAGAGGAGGCCACAGAGATGTTCCAAGGGCTGGAGCCCCTCTGCTCTGCAGCCAGGCTGGGAGAGCTGGGGGTGCTCACCTGGAGAAGAGAAGGATCCAGGAAGACCTCTGAGCCCCTGCCAGGGCCTAAAGGGGCTCCAGGAGAGCTGGAGAGGGACTTGGGACAAGGGCTGGAGGGACAGGACACAGGGAATGGCTCTATCCTGAAAGTGGGTAGATTAAGATGGGATATTGGGAAGGAATTGTTCCCTGTGAGGGTGGGGAGGCCCTGGCACAGGGTGCCCCTGGATCCCTGGCAGTGTCCAAGGCCAGGTTGGACAGGGCTTGGAGCAAGCTGGGATAGTGGAAGGTGTCCCTGCCCACGGCTGGGAGTGGAATGGGAAGAGCTTTAACCTCCCCTGCAATCTAAACCATTCCATGGCTCTAAGATAATTATTAACAAATAAAGTCTTCACTGAAAGGGTAAAACTGGACTGTCTCTACTCCATGCAAGATGTTACAAAACCACACTAGAAATGAAACCTGCTGACCACAATATATTTTGTGCTTTTATGCTCAGAGATGGAAATATTTCATTTTTGTCTTTTCTACCATGGGCAAATTCCAAAAGGACAAGTTGAAATGGAAAAACACTCTGTGGCATCTTTTTTTTTTTTTTTCAGGCTGCATTTTTCCATTGACCCAGCAGCATTAATAAACATTGCAGAGCTTTCTGAGGGGAAGATTTCCCAACCCCTCTGTGCTCTACCTCATTACCTTTTCATTTTGTTTTGTTTGCTTCTTCCTGTCAGGATAAACACGAGGCACTGTAAGGCAAACAGCAGGTCGGGGGATGACATTTTTTAATGTTCACAGAACAACCTGACCTCCTGCTCACAGCCACTAAAAGGGAAATAAGGAAACCCCCTGTTTTAAGTCCTAAATGCTAACGAGGTTCTCTATTTGATTTGTTTCTCCTTCCCAGCAACGCTAATTTCAAACTGAACCACTGACTCAATTAGCAAAATGTTGAATTTGGTGAGGCTTTGTATAGTAAAATGTCCCAGTAACAAAAAGGAAGCCAGCAGTGGTTTGGTGCCAGTAACTAAATCCATTTTAATGGGCTATTTTAATTAAACAAATTAAATTAATGATGGCCTCTGCACAATGATGAATTACACTATTTAATAGATCGTTGCGATGTGCTAATCCCCTTTTTAGTATTATCTTCTAACATCGATCCATACCTAGACACATAAGTCACAAACTAAGCTCAAGAAGGAAAAACAAATAACTGGCACAGAAGAGCCAAATAATGGAAAATGTGGGATGATCTTAATTAAAAAAAAAAAATTTTTCAGTAGAGGTTATGATGCACCGTTATGGGATTATGGAAACCAGGTGGGATCTACAGTGCCCGCCCTGAGGGGTTCAGGTTGGATATCAGGAGGAATTTCACCACAGAAAGGGTTGTTAAACATTGGAAGGGGCTGCCCAGGGAGCCGTCTGGGAGGTGTCCAAGGAAGGCCTGGACATGGCACTCAGTGCTCTGGGCTGGGTGACAAATTGGGGATTGGTCACAGGTTGGACTCGATGGCCTTGAAGGTCTCTTCCACCCTCAATGATTCTGTGAGGGGGAGGACCCAGATAACTTCATAATCTTTTAAAGAGATCTAACTTTATTTTTTGGCTGCATTTAGAAGGCACAGGTAGGATTTAAAGCTTGGAATTGATGATGTTGGAGGCCTTTTCCCACCTAAATGGTTCTGTGATTCTGTGTGTGATTTACCCGATGTGACACCTCGAGGGATTCAAGTCAGAGCTGAGTCAGTTTGGAGGCTGTGAAGCCTTTCTGCTCACAGGTAGAAAGGGGGGTAAAAACAAAAAAAGGTGTTTATAAGGACTGGTAATGATAAACAGAAATGAAATGTCCTTAAAGATGGCTGGGATTCCCATGCAAATGGAAGAGGGTCCATACAACAGACGGGAACATGAGCAAGATTAAGGGTAAAACGGAGACAATCAGCACCTGAAAGTTGGGAGACAACCATAAATATTAAGGATCATGGTAAAGGCTCTTCTTGTGCCATAGCCTTCCATAAAAAATCCAAATTGCCATAGTTTTCCACAAAAAAAGTCCAATTTGGGCTGGTTTAGAACAGCACCAGAGCTCCACAGACACCAGACTCCAACTGATTTTAGAGGATTTATCACATCATTGACAGCTACTTAGGCTGAGGGGATCTGAGGTCTGGCTTGCTGATAAAGACTCCAGGAAAGATTATATGGGATTAAATGGGAATAAGCAACAAAATGGAATGAAAAGAAAGATGCAAGGTGCAAACACAGCTGGATAATAGAATCATACGAAGTACAGCAGGAATGCTGAAGATGTAAAATATTCTTCACAAAAGAAAAAGCACTTAGCCTTAGCATCCTGAAATTCCAAGGATTACAGGAAATGGAATAAAAACCACTTTTCATTGAAAAGAAATAAAAAGAAGCATGGACCTGAAAAGGACTTGTTCATCTGTCATGAAGAGAGCTCTTCAGAGTTCTCTACAGTACATCCAGCACTGAATTCCCCTCACCCAGGCAGGACCTGTCTCTCCGGAGACGTGTCAGAGCTCAGGATCATCCGTGTGCCCACACACCACACACGGGCACGGGAGGCACAGCCTTCATCCCTGACAACCTGTCCTCTCCCAGGTGTCCCTGCCCATGGCAGGGGTTGTAACGAGATGATCCTTAAGGTCCCTTCCAACCCAAACCATTCCATGATTTTGTGATTTACCAAGTTCAGATTAATTTGTGGGTCTCAGCTCCCGCCAGCTTCGTCTCCCATGAAAAAACTGCTCCGAAATAGATTTATCACTGCAATGGTGTGACATAGTGACATTATGGAATCACAGAATCATTAAGGTTGGAAAAGCCCTCGGAGATCATCGAGTCCAACCATTCCCAGCACTGCCAAGGCCACCACTGACCCATGTCCCCAAGTGCCACATCCACACGGATTTTCAATCCCTCCAGGGATGGGGACTCCAGCACTGCCCTGGGCAGCTGTGCCAGGGCTGGACAACATTTCCATGAAGGAATTGTTGCCAAATCATTATTCTTATTTCACTCTATAAAGAATGTTTAAACATGAAGAAGTAGGCTCTGTATTTTAGTCAACTCCCTTTTAGCTGAAGTGAGCCAGCTCAGAATCCTGGTATTTGTACCTGAGGAGTGAAGAAGACAATGTGGCAGGATGCTAATTCAGGCTTCTTAATGAATTCAGAGCTAGAACGAATCAAAGAAGAACTGTGTTTAAAATAATTTAAAAAAAAAAAAAGAAAAGAAAAACAAACCCTCAAACCCAAAACAACAGCTACAGGTGTAGATTGTGAACTGGCATTCTCCTCCCTTGTTTAAAAAATGACATGGTAATTCTAATGACAAACTCTGTTAAAAATAGACACTCAATTACAATATCTTAGGTCTGGCATCTGCATTTTCACCGTCTTAAAGGCAGAAGCCAAGGAGAGTTCCCTGCAAACTGAAGACCTAAACAAGACAAAAGAAAACATGAAGTTCAACCAAACCCAAAATCTGCTGCTCTTCACACCCTCCACTACACTGCTGTCCTGCAGGCCCTTTTCACTGGACAAGAAAGGAAAGGACCCTGGAATGTCCTGGCAGCTGCTGGCCAGGGGAGTGACCTACCCTCAGGACACCCTCTCCCAACACATCCCAGCCCTCTGGCCAAGGGAGGTTGAACCTGCACCTGAATCCAGACACTTTGACCATTTTTTTCCTCCTCTCCCTCCCAGTCCATGGGTCCAGTGGCTACAGCAGCTACCATAGAAACCAAAGTGCTGCTCTGCAGCACATGGAGCAGATGTCACACACGGAGCAGCAGGAATGGGAATGTGGGGAGGGGGGTGGATGCAGGAGGAGGAGGAGGAGGAGGGAAAGCAGCATCACACGTTCAGAATGAAATGTTCCCACCAGAGGGAGTGAGTCATTCCCGAAGGAAAGTGCAAAGCTGCAGGATTTTTTCCCCGCCGCTCTCAATGCACATCCGCTAACACGGACGTGCAAATCTCCATCCTTTGCTGGATGCAGGGGGATGGAACAGCAAAGGATGAGGAGCAGGTGGAGGCACTTAAAGCCTTCCTTGCCTCAGTCTTTAACAGTCAGACCAGTTGTTCTCCAGACAGGAACAGGGAGCAGAATGAATCCCATGATCCAAGGCGGTTGCCAACCTGCTACACCACTAAGACAAGCCCATGGGGTCAGATGGGATCCACCCAAAGGTGCTGAGGGAGCTGCCAGAAGCACTCCCCCAGCCACATTCCATTGTTTCTNTAATGAACACTGTGATTTTCTCATGATGTAAATTAATGCCTGACCTAAACCGAGTATCTGAGACAGTATTAGGCTGTCATTTCCAAAATGCCCTTTAGAGCTTTCTTCCCTTCCTCTCTTTCCAGGATAGTGCAGAAATATGACATTGTATGAAGCCAACGTACATTAAACAGGGATTTTACATCAAAGAGTCACTCATATTTTAAGACTAGCAAATCTTAATACATTATGATATGCTATACATTTGTAAATTGTTTGCTAATTCAAAATAAAAAATAATAACAACCAATCTGGAGCTGTGTTTGATTTCCTTTGATCTTACTGTTCAAAATTAATCTCTTTGCCTCAAGGGCCTGGAGGGACAGGACCCAGGGAAGGGCTTCCCACTGCCAGAGGGCAGGGTTAGGTGGGATATTGGGAAGGAATTCCTCCCTGTGAGGGTGGGAAGGCCCTGGCACAGGGTGCCCAGAGAAGCTGTGGCTGCCCCTGGATCCCTGGCAGTGTCCAAGGCCAGGCTGGACAGGGCTTGGAGCAACCTGGGATAGTGGGAGGTGTCCCTGCCCATGGCAGGGGCTGGGACTAAATGATCCTTAAGGTCCCTTCTAATCCAAGCTACTCCAGGATTCTACCACAAATAAATGGGATGGAACATTTGCCAAGCCCTCCTTCAGCTGGACTGTGGGATGAATTCACATTTCGACACACCTACAACAGCAGAAAATGATAAAAACCTGGTATCTGCTTCTCCAGACTGCAAATATTTCAGTGCCAGCCCAACATCTTCGAGTGTCCCTCCCAAAACTCACTTGGGGAAGGTTCATCCGGGTAATGCCCATCTCCTGCTTTCCACAGCAAAATATGAAAAGCACAGAATCCCCTTTTTGTCACCATTTATACACCCCAGCAGGATAATTCTGCTGTATCTGATCCATGAAATGGTGCTCTAGAAATCACACAAATACGGACAAATAACTGAAATTATACAAAACCTGATGGTTTGTGTGGCACAAAGAGAAGGGGAAAGCTCCTCATCCCCTGCCCTTGCAGAAGAGCTCGAGCCCACTAGAGGGCAATGAAAGAAATCAGGATTTCTCCAGCCCTGGAAAATCCCGTAATTTCGAACTGAAGGTTTTTCCTATGATAATATATCACGGGATAATGGGGAAATATATTTCCTAGGATTGTTGGCACATAAAATAGCAGCCATATACATATAATGGCAAGAAGAGCCGGATGAAAAATCACCACCCAGGATATAATTAGCTGATTGAGATAAAAATAAAAAATATTACAGAAAATAAAATGATGATGATGTTAAAAGTGCACATTTGTGTGTGTGAGAAGGAGGAGGGATGCTAAAAACCCTCACTGCGTTTTTCCAACTCCTCTTTTTTTTTTTTTTCAGAATTTTTCTTTGGGTGTTTTAATCTCCACCTAACTTCATGGTTTGGGCTGAAAGTTGTCATTGCTGGAGAAAACGGATTTTTCTAAATTTCTAGTCACTCAGCAGTCACTCAGCCATTTGTGATAAACACAACTGTATTTATTAAATATTTAACAAATAAATATATAAATTTAAATATGGTGTTTTCCATACTAAAAGAAAGCCATCTAGGATGGTATCTTTAAGGAGTGCAATAATCTTGAAGTCTGGGTGTCCTTCAGCATGAAGCACTGGCCAATAAACCTGAATTTGTCTAATTTTTCAGCTAAATGAGGAAAATGTGGGTTTTAAGTAATCAGTAGAGGATTAATGTTGAAAATTTTAGAAGAGGGAACGAGCACCAGTTCCCTGCAGCACTTCAAAAGGGACAAGTTAAGACAATATTGGGCCAATTTGGATGTGGGTAAAAACAAAACAAAACAAAATAAAAAAAAAACCCCAAAGCAAACAAAATCACTCCCAC
>VZRQ01006456.1:108558-166543 GCA_013397975.1 Machaerirhynchus nigripectus | reverse complement strand
AAGAAATGACATTCAAATGATAAAGAATATCATTAGTGCCAATCAATGTTTTTGTAGAAAACAGGTCAAATATAAACCCAACATCTGTCTTTATGCCATCACAACTTCAGCTGACATAGGAAAATTTGCAGATCCAATGCCACAAGCATTTTGTGCTTGATTAAGGATTATTTAATTGTTTTAATTAAGAAAAGAAGTGCAAAATTTTATTGATATAGGGAATGATAACTGGATTGAGATGGACTTTCACCAGAACTGTTGTGAATTGCAGTAATCAGGGCTTAGAAATAATTTTAAAACCAGTGCTGGTACAACTGGGAGATCACGTGAAGGTCGGAGTTGCTGCCCTGGACCACTGAGATCACTGGAATGGAGTTAAATCTCACACTGCCTCCATTGCTTCCCTGAAAAAACCCAAAATTCCAGCTCCACCCATTGTCTGGATATAGCTCTTCCTCCTGCCCTTCCCCGCCACCTCGCAAAGGTTCTTGATGTGTAAAAGAGTTTTTCTTCTGTGGACACCTTAAATACAACTCCTTTAAATCTTGAAAAAGACCTGGTTTAACCAGGCCAACTAAAAATAACCAAAGCACAGGAGAAAGGAGCAGCCACAGTGGAAATACATTGACCCCAAAAATCCATAGGAAGCTGCTTGCTCGGGGAAAGGTCAGGATTAAATACTGGATTTAATAGTGGGGCTGGCAGCAGGGATTCACTGAAGGTGATTTCCCAGCTTTTATGACTCTTCCTGCACATAAATCCATGGTCCTGCCCTAGGAGGTATCTCGGGATGCTTTAGGCAGCAGGAAGAGGGAATATATTTCGTCCACCGTATGTTGGGTAGTTGGATCTACTTTCAGACCCAGTGAGTAAATGACGCCTAATAAAAGTCAGCCAGAAAAAATACAAATTTATCTTTGTCTGAAAGGATTAAAAAAAAGGGAAGGTTCTTCAGAAACACAGACCTGAGGAAAAAAAGTGGAAAATCTGAAGACTGGGGAAAATGTGGAAGTAGGAAGAAAAGGATGTGGGACAAGATCGAATGACAGAAGATTCTTGCCTGTGAGGGTGGTGAGGCCCTGGCACAGGGTTCCCAGAGGAGCTGTGGCTGCCCCTGGATCTCTGGAAGTGTCCCAGGAGAGGCTGGATGGGGCTTGGAGCAACCTGGGATAGTGGAAGGTGTCCCTGCCCATGTCAGGGGTGGAATGGGGTGAGCTTTAAAATCCCTTCCAACCCAAACCATCCAGGGATTCTGTGATTCCATGATAAAACAAAAGGAAAGACCAGTCTACAAGAGATCAGTGGAAGTCAGTAGTGGAGAAAAAAAACCTTGATGTGAAAAGATCACGAGATCAAACCAGACATGACAGCATTGTTGGCTAAAGCATCCTTTGACTTCTCCTTCCAGGAAGTATTGACTCGTTTTCCCCAAAGTTGAGAGGTCTCTTTGATGGAGTGGCACACTTCAAACAGAAAGTAACACGCACAACCCTATGGCAGCTCTTTGGGCAACAAAAATACTGAGAGGAACCAAACTCCTGGGCCAGAATTTTATCTCAGTTGCATTACTGGAAATCCAGAGTAATTCCATGGATCCGAACGGTGTTGCTCTGGATTTACAGCTTATGGATGATCTGCTCTGTGGGTCCTGTGAGGGACCTTGAGAGTTATTTAAGCACATGGTAACATCAGCTGGAAAACAACTTCAGCAGGGATGAATTGTCAATGCAATTGGTTATCAACCACCTGGTTATCAAATCATGGGGACCTGAGTGTTTAAGTGGGCCCTCCTATGTCCATATTCAGAGGCCTGAGCAGGGTATTTTATAAATGTTGAGCATCTGTCATTTCCACTTGAGAGCTCTGTGGAGCTCAGAACTTCCTGAAGTGCCATCAGGCTCAGATACATTTTTTGCTTTGTATTTCAGAGTTGGATAAACAGTGGGAAAATGTTCCACGAGTATTCATTTGAATCCTGGCTCAGGCACACTTCTGTCCCTGAGAAAACGAGGTTTGAGGAGCGTTCTTGCATCCCACAGCTCTGCACTAGGGATAAACAAACTGCTTGGAGAGCAGAAGTAATGCTCCCATGCTTGTTAAAGATGCACATGTCACTTTAAAAAAGGCTTTTTCCTGAATTTTTTTATTTGTATGGAAGCCTCAACCCAGGCCAATCTCTCTGCCCCTCTCAGTCCATGCGGAGAGTTCCACTACAAACCTTATCCTTCACCCGGGCATGGATGGATCCAAAGGGCAGAGCAGAATTAAGACACAACATTTTCACACATGATGAGACTGAACAAGTCTGGAGATGATTCCTCAGGTTTATTTCCTGGAAATTTTTGCTTGGGTCAGTTTTAAGGGCTGTGTTTAACCCAAACAGAATAAGAACAGCACCAGCTAATGACCATCATCTTCCTTTCACCTTGACCTTCTTCTGTTTTATCCTGTCCTCCCCATAACTAATCTCTCAGTTGAACTGAAGTCCTTGAGAGCTTCCTGAAGGAAGGAATTCCATCCTGTTCCCTGTAAATCCTGTGTACACATAAACCACCATTATTAAGACCATTATCACATTTATGCACCTGACACTTAATGTGCTTGTGACACTTTCAGAGCGCTGTAACAGATGCATAATCAAGATCAAAAAACTCAAAAGCCCAGACTAGAAGCCCTTCAGAAGGATCCCAGATGCCACTGAATTACGTGAGAGAGCATTTCCAGGCTGATGGGAAGGGATTTAACCTCTGTGTTGGCATCAGTGCACATTCCACTACTTTTCCTTGGCACTGGGGCAACCCAGGGCCCACAGGAGAGCTGTGCCCTGCTGGAGGCCAGGTCACACAGGGTAGGATCTCTCAAACAACAGCTCAGCCCTTTGAATCTTCATTTTCTGAAGCAACACGGAGATCTGCCCTGGAGACTGAGAATTCATCTGCCTAAGGACATGAAAATGGGATGTCTACACAAATCCAGCGTGTTTTTACATTAATGGCAAGCTGAGGAGGGCAAGCCACACAAAGCAGGAAATGTTTTATTTACAACCCACTCTTGGAGTCAAATCCATTTGATATTTACATTCATTTATTACAGGGCAATTTCTCGCATTACTTTAAATGTCCAATATAAACTTCACATTCCCAGTGCAATAAAGCAAACGGCTCCTTCGGTGACCTCCACGACCTCCCAGAGGGAAAAAAGATTGCAAAATACAAAGTATGGTTTCATGCCGCTGTTCCCAGTGCTAATTCCAGTGGCAGGATCAGCTGTATTTGCAACAGTCAAAGGGCCAAGTGAAATGCCCGGCCTTTGTCAAGTGAAGACAATAAATGCAGACTTGAAAGCTAGAAAAAAAAATAATCTTGCCTTTCTCAGCATTGATAAAAATAAGCACCATGTGCTGCATTCCTGGGGAACTGGGGTAGAAGCAGGATGCACTCAGCATGGGATGGTGGCACTTCTCTGCCTCAGGGAATGCCCATCCCTGAAAGTGTCCAAGGCCAGCTTGGACGGGGCTTGGAGCAACCTGGGCTAGTGGAAGGTGTCCCCACCCATGGCGGGGGGTGCAATGAAATGGGGAACCCACCACCTCCCTGGGCAGCCCCTTCCAACATCTAATCACCTTTTACAAGAAGCAATTCTTCATGATGTCCAAACTAAACCTCTCCTGGCACAGTTTGAGGCCGTTCCCTCTCCNGAGGGGCCCAGAGCTGCCCCCAGCACTGGAGGTGCCCCAGCAGAGCCAGCACAGGGGACGGGCACTGCCCTGGCCCTGCTGCCACCCCAGAGCTGGGACAGCCCAGGTACCACTGGCCTCTTGCCCACCTGGGCACACCTGGCTCGTGTCCAGCCGCTGTCACCAGCACCCCCAGGGCCTTTCCCAGCCCCTCTGCCCCAGCCCGGAGCTGCAGGGGGCTGTTGTCACCCAAGTGCAGCATCATTCCCCAGCACTCCCTGTGCCCAGCCACCACCAGTTCTAAACCCAGCCCAGAGGGAACCTGCCCAGGCCATGGGCTGCTGGATTTTCCAGGAATAAGCCATGGGAGATGGTGTCAAAGGCTTTGCTGAAGTCCAGGTAGACACATCCACAAGTTCATCCTAAATTCATGCCAGGAATGCTTTTATCTTGCTGCCACTGTCATCAAGAAATGGATTAGGATTAGTTTTGAGAGATTTTCCTGCTGTGAGGTGCCCAAATTTTCTTGGAGCAGCAAAGTCAAATTTTCTGCAGTCACAGTGACATGAAAAGAGTTCACAACTGCTCACACAAAACCTCCTCATCCATAGCCAAATGCAGCTTTCTCCGAGAGGGGTGAACACACAAAGGGTATCTCTGCAGCACAGAGAAGTGATTACAAACCAGAGAATGGCTCAGCTTATCAGATCAGCTTTGCTTGTCTCCACAAGAGCCACCACCATCAATCAGGAATCAAGTTGTTGCCATTCACAGCAGAGTGAAGCAGAGATAATTTGACACATAAAGATCTGAATTAGACATAATTTGAAGAGGAGTAAGCAGGTGTTATTTTTTATTGACTATTGTATTGCTTTAATAAAAACAATCTCATTTCAGAAGAGCTATTTAACTTCTCCCAGCCAAAAATCACATGAAAAACCATCTCCCAGGCAAAGCCTGCTCTGAATTCACACAGCACGCCAGATAAAAACACAGATGAAGGTTGTGAATTCCCGCCGCCAGGCATTCCTTCATGGAATTAACCACTCAGAACTGCAGATCCCAGGGGTCTGTAAACAGCCCTTTCCCCAGCTTTGACAAACACAATCCTGACCACTTCACCTCCTTGCAGGTTGCTGCTCCAAAGCTCATTGTTTTTGGAATGCTTTTGGAAACTCCAGCTTTTCAATCTCTTCTCCCTAAGAGCTTTATATTAAGCTCTCTTATTTTTGCACCTGAGGGTTTTGCTGGTTTGTTCCCACGTCATTCCACAGAAACCTGATGGAAGCTTCCCAGTGTCTGCTGAAGCGCTGAACTTCAGGGACTGTTGCACCTTCTGCTGGCCAGTGCTAATTCATTGCTTCCCTTATTCCATGGAATGCATCCACCCAAAATCTCTGCTCTGGAGCCAAGCTGGGAGAGCTGGGGGTGTTCACCTGGAGAAGAGAAGGCTCCAGGGAGACCTCAGAGCCCCTTCCAGTGCCTAAAGGGGCTCCAGGAGAGCTGGAGAGGGACTTGGGACAGGGGATGGAGGGACAGGACACAGGGAATGGCTTCCTGCTGCCAGAGGGCAGGGATAGATGGGATATTGGGAAGGAAATCCTGGCTGGGAGAGTGGTGAGGCCCTGGCACAGGGTGCCCAGAGAAGCTGTGGCTGCCCCTGGATCCCTGGAAGTGTCCAAGGCCAGGCTGGATGGGGCTTGGAGCAACCTGGGATAGTGGGAGGTGTCCCTGGCTATGGCAGGGCGTGGAATGGGATGGTTTTAAGGTTCCTTCCAACTCAAACTGTCCTGTGATTCCATGAAATCCAGCATGTTTTTACATGAATGGCAAGCTTTGAAGGGGAGGCACTCAGTGTATTCTTGGAGCCTTAAAACCCATTGCTAGTGCTTGAAAAAAACAACTGCAAGGTCTGATTCTGAAAAAAATAATAAATACAAACTTCTTCCCCCCTTGATTTCACTCTTTGGATTAAAATTGCCTTGATAATTCATTTGAAAACCAAACCCAGTGGAGCAACTGTCTTGAAAATTGACTAACCTCAGGTTCACCTGTATTAAAAAACCTCGGCTTCAGGCAAAACTGCTGGAACAGCTCATTCACGGTGATTTCACCAAGGCCTGGCCCTTGTTTGATGTTTCTCTGATTACACTTCCATTGTGTCACCGTTTAGCAGCAGCTCTATTGTATCAGTCTCTGTCACCAGCAGCTGACTCTGACTCCTGCACTCAGCTCCCTCAGCAGCTCCAGCCCCACGGCGCAAGGTGAATTCAGTGTTCTGTTGCAACTCCTCAGCTCTCAAAGCAGCTGCAGGAATCAGCAACAAGTTCCTCAAGTTGAAATAGATGTGACCTTGCAGGATGCCTGGGCTCGGGGCTCATTGCGGGTCTCAATCACAGCCTGGTAATAAATCTGATTATTGTCACTTAAAATTGAATCCCGGAATCACCGAGGTTGGAAAAGCACCCTGAGATCATCAAATCCAACCATCCCCCAGCACTGCCAAGGGCACCTCTGTCCCGCGTTCCCAAGTGCCACATCCACATGGCTTTTAAATCCCTCCAGGGACGGGGAACTGCCCTGGGACACACATTCCAATGCCTGATCACCCTTTCCATGAAGAATTTTTCCCAATATCCAACCTGACCCTCACCTGGCACAGCCTGAGGCCGTTTCCTCTCATCCTGTCCCTGTTCCCTGGGAGCAGAGCCCGACCCTCCCCAGCTCCCCCTCCTGTCAGGGAGTTGTGCAGAGCCAGAAGGTCCCCCCTGAGCCTCCTTTTCTCCAGGCTGAGCCCCTTTCCCAGCTCCCTCAGCCGCTCCTGGGGCTCCAGCCCCTTCCCCAGCTCTGTTCCCTTCTCTGGACACGCTCCAGCCCCTCTCATCAGGACGGTCCCAGAACTGACCCCAGGATAGAGGTCTGGCACCAACGTGTGACTGTCACCCGCTGGTGGCACCTGGTTGAGGACGAAGTTCAGTTCCTGAAGAGCAAAACCTCTCAAAACGCCCATTCTGCTCTTGGGTACAAACTGCTTTGTTCTGCTCCTTCCAGCCCACAATGTTTGCTGAACAAGATCAGAGCTGGACACACTCTCTGACTTCCAGGGAGGAGCCAGTGCCTCAGGCCAACCTGCCTTGGAGGCGGGAATTCAATATATTAACCTTGGGGTTGGATGGTTTCTATCCTCAGCAAACAAAAATATTTCCTGTAAATTATCAGTGCTCCCTGTGTTTCTGAAAAAAACCCCAAACCTCATCTAGCAAACCCATCATTTCCTGGTTGAAGGCCATTTTTACGGCTCTTCCAGGCCCTCAGCTCAAAACACATCTAAGAGCACATGCACAATTACTCAGTGAACAAAAGATTAAATGACATTTTGATTTTCTTTTCTTCCTTTGCATTGCCAAAAAATTCTCAAGTCACCCATGTGCACTGCAGTTATTGTAATATTTGTTAGTCCTTCCTCCCTTGCTGCAGGCACCTCTACTTATCATGGAAAAAACTGTGCCATTCTCACATTTTTATCCATGATTATCTGGCATGTGTCACTGCCAGAAAAGCTTGATATTTATTTCAAATTGCTGCAATAATAAGGAAAGTGGCCGTATTACATTTACATTAAAATAATGGAATGCACAGCGTTTAATATTGAAAAGGGATTCAAGAACAAATTGTTTGCTCAGTGTGTTTCCCACACAACCATTCCACGGCTCCTGCAATACCCCAGCAGATAATATTGGAGATATTGTTGTTAATAATACATGGGAAACATGCATCCCTAAGGAATTTCAGTGCATATTTGCTGGGTTTCCTTAGCTGGCAACACCGTCCCTTCCTTCCCCTCTTCAGTGCAAAAACAAACTCTACATGTGCTCACTTACAGTTGTGCCTAATTACATAAATGTACTAATTACACACACTTTTCAAAGTAGGTAAATTTTAAATGGTGCCATTAAGGAAATCTATTTGATGACAGAAATTTCTGTAATATCATACTGCAATCTCACACATGGCAATTTTGCCTTCATGTCAGTATTTATTTAATGACAAATAACGGCAGAGGATAACAGAGTTGGGAAAGCAAATTAAAGCTGTAAGATTTTCAGGGCGATGTTGGTCAGCAGATGCTAAAAGAAAGGAATAAAAGGAATTTGGAAAAGCAGTGGATCTAAGGTAAATAATGAGTAAAAAGAAGTTTTGAATGATAAATATCTTCCAAAACCACCAGATAAACAACTGCAAGACTGACTTATCCCGATCAGAAAATACATGACTCATGGAGAACTTCATTTACATGCACAGGTATCAGATCTGGAAATCACTCACCTGCAGTTCTGAGCACCTCTTTGCACTCAAAATAATTCCAGCTGCACACAGGAACCAGCCCTAGGAGCTCACCCAGAGCTCAGCCCAGCCATACCCACACTGGTGAAAACCAAACTGCTGCCTTTTGGGACCTTCTGGCTGATGTAAAAGGAGTTTTTTCTTTTAACATCAAATACACACCAAAACTCCTGGTTCTTTAACATCACACCACTGAGATCATCATATAATTAAATAACTAAACATATGAACACTGATATTCTTTTAGTACTAAGTTTACTACCCTGATGTCCCAGGTCAGTGGGTTTTTTCATATAAATTATAATAATTTCTATTTTGCTGCTGCAGGATCTGGATTTTGCATAGACAAGAGCACTAGGCAGCAACTACAGTTCAACAATACTGCAGGATACTAATCCCTCTGCCTTCAGTTAAATAATAACGTGGCAGGGAAGAGGCAGAATCCATCTTCCCCAGAAAACAGGGAAGAATTCTGTGTACAGAAAGGGAATTGGTCGATCTTCTCTCACACAGACCCCTGTGTCACAACAAATACTCTCAGTAAGTCACAGGCTGTCACATCTCATCCAAGACATTTGTGGAATGGCTTGATAGAAGCATCTTATAAGCAGCAGGTGGGTGATCCTGAGTTATCAAGCTCAATTATTGATTAGGAATGTTCAGGAGCTCTTGGATCTGGGATTTTGGGAACACCCTTCAGGGTTTGGGGTCCAGAGAAGCTTGAATAGCTTTAAGGTCACAGATTTCTGTTCTGGTGAACCAACATTAAATAAATCTGTAGAAGAAAACATCTCTGCAAAGGGAACTATTTTTCTTTCTGCGTGGTTATAAAATGACTCACACAAAAAAAATAATTCCTAAAAGTTGGAATTTAAAGCAACTATGAGCAAGTTGGGCGTTGTACTGAGGAGCTGCAACAGCAGCATGGAGAGTGCCCAGCACAGGGAGTGATTTTGTGTCAACTGGTGAAGTCTTTGACCTCGTGCTCACAGGTGAAGGAATTCCACCCCCTGCCCGGTGTTACCTTCTGATATTCCTCCTTGGATCTCAGGGCAGCTTCCATCTGTTCCTGGGAGAAGGTGTAGATGGCCGAGCGATACTGAGTGCCGACGTCGTTCCCCTGCCGCATCCCTGCGGGGAGAGAACACAGGGGGATCAGCCTCCCTCCCTCCCTGGGTGCTGGGAGAAGATCAAGACGCCCACATTTCACACAGTCCCAGGATGGGTTGGGTTGGGAGAGACCTGAAAGCTCATCTCATTCCAACCCCCTGCCATGGGATGCCTCCCACGAAATTCAGGGTGTTCCACACAGCTGGATTAGCACAGTCTCTTCCAAGCACACTCAGCAGGTGTTTTTAGGAAGTCCAAGTCTTTGGTTGAAAATTCTTGAAGGGATTTAATGCTGATATCTCCATTTAAATGTCATGAAAATGAAATATGGGCATTTTATGAGTTTGTTCCATCACACAATAGTCAAATACAGATGTCAAACCTTAAACAATTAAGCTGCAGTCACTGTAATCAAGGCACTCTTTAAAAAACTGATTTTGAACCATGCAAATGGTGGCCCAAAAAATGTTGATTTTACCAAGTACTTATGATTTTTCCAAATACCTTTGGAGAAACATTGTTATTTTTGGAGCAGGCTGCCCAGAGAGGTTGTGGACTCCCCACCCCTGAAGGTGTTCAAGGCCAGGCTGGATGGGCAGTTTTGGCACCAGGATTTTGTGAGATTTCTGCTGATATGTGTTCATAAGACTTCAAAAGAGTTGTATGAAGTTGTTCCTGTACAAATTTCCAAAATATGGGGTGGATTCACCCTACAAAACTACAAAACACTGGGCCAAAGCAGAGAGATGACAACTGTCCCCCCAGGTGAACAGCCCAGCTTGGGTTTGGCACTGCAATCCTGGGAAGCCACTGCTGCCTCCCATTCCCATTCCCATTCCCATTCCCGTTCCCGTTCCTGTTCCTGTTCCCGTTCCCGTTCCCATTCCCATTCCCATTCCCATTCCCGTTCCCGTTCCCGTTCCCGTTCCCATTCCCATTCCCATTCCCATTCCCATTCCCATTCCCATTCCTATTCTCTCCAGCCAGCTTTGCTGTGGATCGTTCCATAAATTCAAACCACAGCCTCAGAGCAGCTTTAGCACCAAGAATTATCCGGACTTGCACTTCTGCAGCTGCATTGACAGCTTTGTTATCCCTGCCTTTCCCACCCAATTTTGTGTTCAAGAACACAACTTTCCGCTTTGCTGGAATAAAAGGTGTTAATTTTGAGTTTGTCTGGTGGTGTGGATGCACTGGGAGAGTGAAAGAGCTGGAGTTTCTTAAGCGGAGTCCTCCCAAACAGCTTCAATCCAAGACAAATTGGAAATCATCAGGATTTGTCTTGTGACTGCCACCAGGCTGCAGGAGCCCCTCTGAGGGGTCCCATCAACTCTCAGGATTGTGGAGATGAAATGGAAAAGGACATCCTGATACCCCCTGGCAAAGGGCAGAAGGTGGAGAAAAAAACTGTGATCCTGGGGGAAAAAAATACCATCAACCCACTACTCCTCATTAAACCACGGATTTATTCTTTTTGGACTCCCCAATGCAACAAAAAAATTATTTAAAGGATAGTACAATAAACAAACAAAAATCTGCCTGAAATATTTACGAACAACAATACACAGAAATATTTTAAAATATGTATTAGGACGAGAACTCCATCTGATGACCAACAATTACATGAAAAAATCTGATTCCAAAATATCTTACGGAGCTTTCTGATTATTTGGGTTATTTTTTAGCTGTTAAAATGTATTATTACAATAAAAACAACAACAATGTTCTTCATCAATACTTAATAGTGTCAAGTGCCACCAGAGGATATTTTGCTCATTCCTTTGGAAGTTCTTCCAGGGTGGAAAGGAGCTCTGGTAAAACCAGTTTGGCATAAAATGAGGACAGGCCAGGAAAGCTTTAGTTTTGCCAGGGTATGCTAATGCTGATTGATGTTTGAGCTTAAGCACTAACATTCTACAAATCTATTTACTGCTGAACAAACTATTTAACAACCAACTAGGGGGGAGATTACGAAACTCTCTCTGAATGCAGGATCACTGCAGAGGGTGCTGGTTTCCAGCACGAATTTAGGAGTGTGAGTTGGGTGTGAGCTCACAGTGCTCTGAGTGAGAAAATGAGATTATTTAATATCTGCATGTGCCACCATGACATCGTATCAGGGAGCCAGTCAGCTTAATTAATTTATTGAAGAGAAGGTTAAGAGGAGAGCTGACTCTAAATTAAAAATACATTTCTAGAGACAAAAAACCAAGAGCAATCAGGATTTCCAGTCTTGCCAAAGTTGTTTAACTTGGAAGGGCAATTGAAAGCCAAAGTATCCAAGATCCAGGTGGGAAACGAGACAACATTCAAGCACCAAAGAGAATTTCTCCCTTGAACAATGCAGCTAATGCCACATTCCATTCCTGAGGGCTTCAAATTGATGACATTNAATTCCTTCCCAATATCCCATCTATCCCTGCCCTCTGGCAGTGGGAAGCCATTCCCTGTGTACTGTCCCTCCAGCCCTTGTCCCAAGTCCCTCTCCAGCTCTCCTGGAGCCCCTTTAGGCTCTGGAAGGGGCTCTGAGATAACCCTGGAGCCTTCTCTTCTCCAGGTGTGCACCCTCAGCTCTCCCAGCCTGGCTCCAGAGCAGAGGGGCTCCAGCCCTTGGAGCATCTCCGTGGTCTCCTCTGGACTCACTCCAGCAGCTCCATGCCCGGCTGCTGTTGGAGCCCAGGGCTGGAGCAGCTCTGCAGGTGGGGTCTCACCTGAGCGGGACAGAGGGGCAGAATCCCCCCCTCCCCTGCTGCCCACGCTGTGGGACGAGCCCAGGATAGCAAAATTCCAAGAGTTTTACCATGCCAGTGACTAAAGGGTGAAGTTAAGGAAGAGTCAGGTGTGTGGTAACAGCAGCCCCTTCTCCAACCCAAAAGTTGGCTTGGGCTGTTAAACCACCACAGCAACAAAAAGGACTGAACAGACACTGTAAGGCTTTCCCCAAAGTGTAGCTTTAATGCGACCAATGATCTAACCCAAATTTTCCTGTATTTTCACTTGTTGTTTAAATTATTTTATATCTAAATACCCGGCAACGTGGAGCTAATACATTACCTAAGCCCCTAAGACTATGAGATAACAGAACAAATTCCATGTATACACACATGGCCCTGTGCCACTGTTGCTGTTGTTATTTTCAATGAACCTCACGTGGACAAACATCTCAAGGGTCCATCAGTGATTTTTTTTAAACCCGCTGGCAAGTCTGACTTGCTGAGATTCACAACTCAACAAGCAGCAAACAAGACAAGAAATTCAATTTGCTAAACAACTGTGGTGGGATGATTGAGCTTAACAGTCTTGTCTTTAAAAAAAAAAAACATTTACTAAATAGAAAACAACCTCAGCTATGCTCTTTAAAAATTCCACAATGTATTTGTGCTTAAACTCTTAACTGCAAGAAGGAACAATTCCTACAGAACATCCACTGAACATCTTCAGAGCAGCTGGATTTTCTTGGGAAATGCTGGTTGTGTCTACAACTGTTCTGTGAGATGTCTCAATGTCATTCTCTGTGCAAAACGTGCCAGTTTAGGGATAGTTTTTAGGGCAGCTCCAGGAGATCAGCCTTTTCCTCGAGGATAACAGGGAAGTCTGTCAGTAGGAACTGTACCTCCCTTTCATTCAAGACTGAGATGATAAACAGATTCCTTCTTAAAGCTGGCAAGAAAATTTATTAACCCTGAGGAATCATAGAATCATTGAAGGTGAAAAAGCCCTCTGAGATCACTGAGTACAACTGTTCCCCCAGCACTGCCAAGGCCACCACTGCCCCATGTCCCCAGGGGCCACATCCACATGGATTTTCAATCCCTCCAGGGATGGGGACTCCAGCACTGTCCTGGGCAGCTGTGCCAGCAGGGCTGGACAGCCCTTTCCATGAAGGAATTGTTCCCAGTATTCCACCTGACCTTCCCCTGGCACAGCTTGAGGACATTTCCTCTGGTCCTGTCCCTGTTCCCTGGGAGCAGAGCCCGACCCCCACCTGGCTGCCCCCTCCTGTCAGGGAGTTGTGGAGACCCAGAAGGTTCAGACCAGAGGCAAGTCTTGAGCTGCCCCTCAGGTCCTCCAGAATTCTGACAGTAGAAGTCCTTGACCAGCCCAGGGATTGTAAAATCAACCCACCTCTACTTTAGTAATATCAGTGGGGCAAGACAATGACTGGGAAAGGCAAATCCTGTGTCCATGACCAGGTGATCAGGAACACATCCAGCAGGAACAAGAACGAACAAACAGACCTCGGAGGCAACAGCCTGGCACCCACTGGTGATGCCTGAGACAAAGAAAATTGGCTGATCTGCTGCTAACAGCCAGAAAACCTCTTGTCAAAGAGATGCTTTGATAGAGAGGCTGATTTTAGAACTGAGAGAAAAGCAGAGAATTTGCTCCTCTCTGTCAAATGACAAAAAAAGTGGGTTTTGGATATGGTTTCACGGTGTAAAAAAGTCCAAAATCCAACAGCCCAAACCCTGTGTGAGTACTGGGCTCTCGCTGTAAGCTCTTGTCTCTGGAGAACCAGGGAAGATGAGGGCATCTGGAGCTGCAAATGTGTTCAGATGTTGGGCATGGATCATATTCAGGAATTTCCCTCTGGCTGACCAAAGCAGCTCAGCAGAGCTCAGCCCTGACCGCTCCAGAGAACATAAAACGTCCTTGCTGTGCCAGCAGAGCCCAGAGCACCAATTAACAGCAAAAAGCCCTCAAGAGCTGAGCTCTGCTTTAGATGGAACAGAAATTTGTGGTGAGAGGATGGTGGCTGGAGAGAACAGGGAGCTGAGCTCGGCCCCCAGATCCTGCCAAAGGAACAATTCCCAGGTTGAGATTGCCATGGAATATAAACACACTGCCACTGGGAAAGCTGCTATTTGCCAAAGTGTTGATAACAGGCAAAGAAATTGCTCTAAAAATCCCTTTCCTACCAACACTTCGGTATCTTCTGATGTACCTGGGCAGGATTGACTTTGTTTTGGTCTTCCCCATATTCTTTGGCATCAAAGCAATAAATTCTGGCTCTCCTTTGGCTTGAATGACTGGAATATGGACTGGAATATGGAATCCCCATCCCTGGAAGTGTCCAAGGCCAGGCTGGACAAGACTTGGAGCAACCTGGGATAGTGGAAGGTGTCCCTGCCCATGAGCAGGGGATGGAATGAGATGATCTTTAGGTTTACTTCCAACGCAAACCACTCTGTGATTCTCTGATCAGTAAAAAATCAGATTTCCCAGCACTATATTTTTCTTCAGAAACTGCAAACAAGCAGATTTGTTTCCAAAAAGCCAATGTTTAATATCTTACCTACAGACAGCTAAAGCAAAAGACACTTTATTTTATTGGCTAAATCAAGGAATTCTTTCAAAGACTCAACCCTCTAATGACTTGAAAGTAACACTTACACACCACTCCTTATCTTCCCTCCATTTAAAAATAATAAAAAAAAATGTAATGGCATCATCTGTCAACTTTGCTATTCTCGGAGGATCCCAGGCATAATGGAGATAAATGGCTGAGGTCTCTTCCACTCTTCTCTGCCATCCAGAGAAATTTTAAAGGGCAGTTCATAGCTCTTATTTTTATCATAATTTTTCCTGTGATTTATAGACTTTTCTGCGGCTGTCACTTATTTTCTTATACCTGCAGCAACCTGAGATACGGATTGGTCATTTTCTTCTCCCCAATCAATCCTTGCTGAGTTAAGACTAATAAAACTCCTTCTTCCAGCTCATCATATCATTATTTAGTAAAAATCAATTGCACCATGTCACCCTGGCTTGATGTCATCACTCACTCTAATGATTACATCCATACAGCTTAAAAGTTGCCAGGGGAAAGTAAAACTCTTTATGGCACATGATTAAAGGAGAAAAATGTTAATAGGAAAGAATTCCGTTACAGTGCTGTGCGTTGGGAGTTCTGGATGATTTTCAAGGCGCTGTGGTGCAGGAAGGATAAATTAAATAGAAAAGAGCTTCTTCAGGAGGTTAAAAAGCATTAATGAGCTTGTACATAATAAAAGTTCTACACTGTCAACAGCATTAAGAAAGTTTTCAACATACACAGTTTTTAGTGTCTAGGAGGAAACTGGTTTTGGTCTTCTTTTGGCACTAGATGATCTTTGAGGTCCTTTCCAACCCGAACTGTTCTGTGATTCACGTACCACATGCAATACTGCTCCTCTAACACTTCACATATATTTTTAAAAACTAGAAGGTCTCAAGGAACACTTGGTTTGGAAGAAGAGTTCCCTGTATATTCATTACTTATTAATTCCTTCAGCTATAACAACTTAAAAATGCATTTTTGAATGCTCTTTGCCCTTTGAAGGAAGTGCATCATCAACCTGAGCCCAGAAAAAAACCCCTCGCAGGTTTTGGATGAGAGTCACAAAGCTCAAATATTAACTCAAGAATCACTGGCAGGAAAAAAATGTTAATCCATTTCTAATTATTAACTGAAAATTCATATTTACCAGTGGTGCACAGAACAGATGAATAGAACAATGAATTGTGCACATGAATCATCCTTAACAGCACTAAACTTATTGTAGGGGACTTTTACTTTAATCAAACTTGACTTCACTTTAATCAAAAGTTAAATGATTGGTTTAAGGCAGGATTTTAGACATTTTCTGCCATAAACAGACATCAGGCTTTTTCAGAAGTGCCTTCTCTTACAAATCTGTCTGGGATCTGGATGAACCTCAAGCTGCTGGGGCAATTCCAGAGGAAGCAATGGAGATGCTCCCAGGACTGGAGCCCCTCTGGAGCCAGGCTGGGAGAGCTGGGGGTGTTCACCTGGAGAAGAGAAGGCTCCAGGGAGACCTCAGAGCCCCTTCCAGAGCCTAAAGAGGCTCCAGGAGAGGTGGAGAAGGACTTGGGGCAAGGGATGGAGGGACAGGACACAGGGAATGGCTTCCCACTGCCAGAGGGCAGGGATAGATGGGATATTGGGAAGGAACTCCTGGCTGTGGGGGTGGGGAGGTCCTGGCACAGGTTTCCCAGAGAAGCTGTGGCTGCCCCTGGAACCCTGGAAACGTCCAAGGCCAGGCTGGACAGAGCTTGGAGCACCCTGGGATAGTGGGAGGTGTCCCTGCCCATGGCAGGGAGTGGAATGGGATGGTTTTTAAGGTTCCTTCCAACTCAGGCCATTCCATGATTCTAGGAACATGGGAAGGGAATGAAATTTTTATCAATATTTATCAGGGCAGCTGGAATTGAGCTTCCATATTTAGGCAACCAAAAGCTGAGCAAACATCGTTTGACCTGATGTCTAACTTGGGACGAGTCAAGTGTGTTCCCCAGAGCTCTCCCAACACCTGCGGGAGCTGAGCCCCCCCATGTCCATGGAAACATCTAAATTTAGGTGGATTTAGCTCAGCATTTACCCCTCCTGACATGGCTGTGCTGGTGAGATGAGCCTGCTGGGAGATCTTGACAGCCTTCAATCCCAAGTAAAACGCATGGAGCAGGGATGTGTGGAGGAGACTGGAGGTCATGGCAGAGGGCAGAAATGAGCTCTCCATTTTCTAACTGCTGGAAAACAGGAATAATGCCCAAAAGCATCTGACATGGCAAAGGCATTCCTGTTTGGGCACTGGAATCAGACCCTCATTGCCAATTTTGCTCAGGGATTAACTTTGCTGTGATGTTACCAAAAGCTGCACAACAACTGGTCATGGGAAAAGACATAATTAGGAAATGCAGGGATTCAGATCAGTCACCACGTGGGCTCGGCTATGGAACCACGCAGATTTGCTGTTGTTTTTCTCCATGAGCCTTCTCCTTTCTCTTCGTTTATCTGTTGTTCATTAGTGCCTCACCTCAATTTAGGCATTTGCCTGCACTCTGAATCCAAACCCACTCTGATCCACCAGGTGCTGTTGCAATAGTAATAAAAATAATTAGTGATAATAAAAATAATAGTGTTGCAATTTGCTTTTATCAGCAGATAAGCTCATGGGACACTGCTCTCTCAAAACACAGACAAGTGTGCTCTTATAAATATGCACAAGGAAATTGCAGGCAGAGAAAAACAGTCATTCACTGAAAATATTGTTGTTCAGAAGAGATGCAGCTTTGACCTCTTGTACCTAATTATACACGAAAACAAAGATTAAAAGCCTACTAATAATCACCATAAACTATGATTAATGATGCCACGCTTCAATGCCTCAGATTTGCAGACCCAAGTACAGTAAATTCACTATTATTTGAAGAAGAAAACAATGTTTGGTATCTCTTTGTTTTGACTTCATCTGTTGTTTTCCTTGCCTAAGGATTAGGAACAATCCATCAAAAAATTCTGCAGAAAAAGACTTTCTAAGGTTGCCCTCTCCTAATTCTACAAACACATGAAAATTTAGATGTTGTTATTCCCACCACGTTCCTGTCGGCTTCACGGATAGAACCACGGAATCATGGAATGGTTTGGGTTGGAAAGGACCTTTAAAGATCATCTTTTTCTTGTATCACAGAATCACAGAATATTCTGAGTTGGAAGGGACCCACATAATATTATATATATCATATATATATTTAAATCATTTCATTCTTCCTTATATCCAGTAGAAACCTCACCTCCTTCAGGTGGGTTCACATTTCCCACAGTGTCAGAGTTTTAATTTTCAGTACTTCTGGGGAAATGGTCCACACATCCTTGTCAGATGTAAAATAAAGAACCTAAAAGCAGTTGAAGGAGGAATTCAGAGCCCAGAGGGACTTTTGCCCTTGAGCCAGAATTGATTCGGCCCCGCTCACTTCAAAATGCGAAGTGTTCAGCCCACCTCAGCAACCACTGCTCTGCTTAACAATCCCCTTCATTAAGAAAGATGCAGGGAAAACAACATCTCCTAAACTGCAAATATAGGTCAGGAAAAGCCTGTTCTAATTTATATGGATAAGAAGAGTCTAACGTGTAAATTAGGGCACGACAGCTGAAATTCCTGGGGATCCAAAGCAGCCTAATAACACCTATTTATTTTTAATGCCTGTTTAGTCCTGGAGAAACACAATGAGTGGGAACAACGAAACACAAGATTTTGGGTCAGGAAGGAGATGAAGCTGCATTCTCAAAGTGCAACTCTGGCAAAGACTTTAATACTTTAAAAAAACCACAGACCACAGGTATTTCAGAGGTGATTTTGGGCAAGGGACTAAATCCATTGCTGGTGGGATGAGTAGGCATCAATCAACCGTCCCACCACTGGAATTTCATTGGAAAGAGCAGGAATTAGAAGAAGGCAACAGAAAGACTGCGACCAAACAACCCAGTTCTACTCTTGAGTGTCCAACCCTGCAGGAACCACCACACATTTATCTTTATTGTGTCCTGGCACATCGATTTCCATGGCTTTTGTTAATTTATCAACACAGAGCTGTGCTTTATTCGCTTCCTTCAAGAGCCTCCCAGCAACGTCTTTACCACTGATTTAATTAGCATCCTCTCCACTGTATCCTCCGAGTCATTAATGAAAATATTGAGGAGTATTGGACCAAGAATGGCTCCCTGAGGGGCCGGTAATTCTATTTTGAATATATTTAATATGCCTGGTGAGAATAGATTTTGTATGTCTACTGTTTTTTGCTACACCTTATAATAATGCTGAGACCATCAAGGCTCTTAATGACGTTTGATATAAACGACAAAGGCGCTTTAATCTGAGACTCACAAATCTCACTCAAATTATAAAGGGAAGCGAGTTACAAAAATGTAAAGGCAAAACATAAAAATGGTTATATTTTACAGGGAGAGATTATTTTTTTCCCCTTAATCTCCAAATGAAGTTCCAGGCCTGTAGCAGAATACCAAATGCTGGTTTAGGGTGGCTGCAGCGTTTTTTATGTGTACAGCTGTTCTTCCACTGGTATAAGTAGACACATCTGCTCATTAGCAACACAATGTCATTTCTAGTGTCTAATTTTAATTATTTGCAGATGATAGATTCCTTATGCAATGTCTAAAAAAAGTACAGGCCTTCAAAGCTGGGGAGAAATAAATATCCCCTCTGCGAGCAAACTGGGTCAGCACAACGAAAAGCAGATATTAATCTGGAGAATTCCTGTATCAGCACCAAGGCTAAATGCCAGCGTGTTTGGAAGGTCACAGGGAGAAGAAACGGCTCCCACATTTCTTCTTTATCATGGATAAACAAGACATATGGACTGAGAGATGTTCTGAACGAGTCTGGCAGGTGATGAGTTTGTTGTAGGACAGATGGTCCTCAACTGCTGGAAAAATATCAGCCGTGCTTACATTTCCTGCACAAACACAGGCAAGATAAGGACTTGTCCCTGACAGGAAAGGGGGAATGAGATCCCTTTCAATGAATTTGGTTCTCTGGGTATTCACAAAGAATCAACAAGGCTGGAAGGGAAATTCCAGAAGCTCCTGGGCAGTGGTGGTCACGGGTGGCTTTGTCCTTCACCCCGAGGTCAAAGGGGTGACCAAAACTATGGAATCCTGGCTTCCTCTCAGCTCCTGTCACTAACTCAAAAACCCAAACAGAAAGCCAGAAGGAATGAAAAATGATGGGATTTGTGGTAACAGGCGCTCACCACAGGGAACTGAAGCTGTATCTGAGTTGTTTCCTGGGGGCTGGGAAGGGTTGGGGTACTTTTGAGGAATGTGGGGAGCAGAACTACCCAAACAAGCATCTGGTTTGGATTGCACTCAGGAAAGAACAGAGCTGAAGGAGACAAGAGGATTTTTCATTTCTCCCAAACCTGTTTTCACAGAATCACAGAATGGTTTGGGTTCAACAGGACCTTAAAGATCATCTCGTTCCATCCCCTGCCAGGGACAGGGACACCTTGCACTAGACCAGGCTGCTCTAAAAAGAAATTAGTTTTGTTGTCTGCTTGACTTCTGTCCAGCCCATGAAAGCAAGAAGGAGCCTTTCTTTAAAGTCACCTTGGACTGGCTGAAACCTCTGGCACATGAAGGACTTCACCCACACACAGGTCAGGAGAATTCCAAGATTAAAGTCCTTTACAGGACTCACATTTGCACCAGGCTAAACACCTCTGGTATCGGATTGATTTTTCCAAAGGTTTCGAGAAATAGCTCCTGACACCCCACAAAGAGCAGCCAAACTTCCTGATCTGATACAACATGACACGTTCCTCCCTGACCAGGAGCACAGCAGGGTTTGGAATTGGCTCAGGCACTGCAGGTCGGTGCTGATGCCAGAAGGGTGATCCCACCAGCATTCCTGCTCCTGGCGATTTAAATCCTGGCTGGAAACCACGTTTCACTTCCATTCATGCAGGGTTAATTTTCAGCCTGAGCAGAGAACTTTGTGATTGCCAGTGTCAACACAAACAAAGAGCTTGTATCCGGCTGAAAGGTCAGAGTGAGAGGAGAAAATCACCCTTTTCCCTAACAGGGAAGTCAAAGATTACTTTAGAGAAATTGTGACACTACAGAAGAGGCACAAAACTGATGGGCTGAAAGTCCAAGTCCCTCTGGACAGGCAGCAAGGAGGTGCCAGCAGGACCATGGTCAGGGTGCAACTTTAAGGACACAGTCAGGCTTCTATCCTAAAAATATCTGCAAAGCTCTGAGGACGGCCCCATTAAAAAAAGCAGGCAAGACAGACTTTGCCCTACACCTCTGCAAACTTTAAAAAATAAAATTATCTACAAAGATTTTTTGCAGTATTTTTGGCATACCCCATTCATCCCTCTTTTCTGTATCAATGACAAAGAAACACCACCTCGAGCACTTATAGAGCCATCCAGAGCAATCCTCTTACAGATCAGCTCATTCCTGGGAGGGCAGGAATGCTGAGCAGGGCACTGGAGGCTGAGCAGAGATGACAGCCATATGCCACTTGGCAGAAGTCAGGGGGTTGTTTGTTGCTTTTTCAGTCTCCCAGTTCTAATGAATTATAAAATAGAGCCTAAATTAACAGTCAGGAGGACTTTGTCAGGGCCCCACACTTCGGAGATGCTCATCGGGGAGGATCTCTTTCAACTGTTTGATTTGATCAAAGGTTCCTGCTTTTCAATTGACTTGTACACTCCAGAGCTTCCCAAAACAAGAGCCAGGCTCCTTCCCAGGGACAATTTGAATCCCAGTGAGGAGTCAGTCTCTTCTAAAGGACAACTGCTTGGAAAGCAGGAGTTTTTGAATATTAATACACTCATCCAATGATGAATGGTGGGACTGGCAGCCTGTACTCTTCAGCAACTTGGTACCAACTAAACTGATACTGAAAGGTCTTAATCTGCCACAGAATTGGCAGATTAAATCAAATGTACACATTTGATGTTCAATGACATCAGAACAATGAGATAAGTCCATTATCTCTGCTGGGGGTAGGAGGGATGAAGTGCTGTTATCCCAACTTCTGGAAAAAGATAAAACCCACTGAGCTTTTATATCTTTGAATGAGAGCTGTATTCAAGAAGTCAGGCACTTGCTGTATGAGACACTGGATTTACCCAAAGATTGTGCTGAATTTCATGAATAAGAAATTTTCTAATTTATCTCCTTAGTCAAAATCTTTTTTTTTGGCAGTCTGAGTCCTGCATTTCCTCAAGGCTGCCTGAATAAAACTCACTGTGTGCACATAGCTCAGCCTTAAAGGAGAAAAATATTGTAGGTCTGAGAGGTAACTATCACTTTCAGTGTCTTTACATAAAGCTACATTTCCCACAGCCAGCTAAAAACAGGGAATAGGTACAAATCAAGGCAAAGAAACAATCCCAACTTAGAGATCTTCTACCATCCCTACCTTACAAAAAAAATTGACAGAAATTTGACATTGGGACCTTGTGGTTCAGGTTTTTCTCAAATCAAGAAATGTATATGGGACGTGAAGAGCTTTGCAAAATTCTTGGACAGAGATTAGAATAACAAAATCACAGAATCACAGAATCATTTAGGTTGAAAAAGACCTCCAAGGCTTCCAAGATTAAGTCCAACCTCCACCTTGGCACCAGCCCAGAGGACTGAGTGCCATGTCCAGTTGTTCCTTGGGCACCTCCAGGGATGGGGACTCCACCACCTCCCTGGGCAGCCCCTTCAGCCCTTTCCATGAAGAAATTCCTCCTGGTGTCCAACCTGAACCTCCCCTGGTGCAGCATTAATGAACCATAAAAACACACAGGTAAAGCAGCCTCTGCAAGGCTGGGGTGTGCAAAGCCTTCCAAGAACAATTCCATCTTTTCTGGGGTGAAGTGATGCTCTCACTTCTGGCAAATTATTATGGAAGAACCATGTGGAAATTCAATGGATCCAAGCTTAGATAAAAGTTTAGGAATGTTTCCACCAAGCACTGCAGTGCCACACAGATGCCTGAGACAGTTGTAAAGGACTCAGGTGTCTCCAGGGCTCGGTGTCACACGGAGACAGGAGCTCATTCCCAGAAAGAATCCAGCCACATTAGCGAGGCCTTGTGCCTGGGCTAATTAGGTGATGTTTCCCTGCTGCCAGAAATCCAAGAGTGAATCACACAGCTGCCACATCCAGCCTTCTTCTGAAGGCACAGACCGGAACTGTGCTGAACCTCAGCTGTATGAGGATATAAAGACATAATGTCATCATTTCAGTTTGGTTTAGAGCCAGAAAGAATCATAAATTACGCTGATGGGTTTATCTGATCTGTTATCACAACTACTACACTTCATCCACATCTCAGTGTGTCCAGGTAAGGAACTCCTAAAGCCCTCAAGTCCTTCAGGCACTTCCCTGTTCTATGCGGGCCCCAGGCTGAGCCCAACCACTCCCAAATCCAAGACTACAGACATGGCAAAAGATTGATTAGGTGAGTGTTGTCCAACTTATGTCTGCAGAAATCCGTTTCTCATACCTGCAAAGTGATGAATCCCATAGTCCTGTCCACCAGTTACCGCTCTGGCAACCAGGATGAATCCAAACATATGAGCAAGACACGTGGACCAATTGTCCCGACGCAGCAAAACAAGCAGTCCGTAAGAGTCACGGAAACCCAGAACAGTTTGGGTTGGAAGGGATCTTAAAAACCACCTCCTTCCACGCCCTGCCATAGGTAGGGTCACCTAGCTTCCACTAGCCCAGGGTGCTCCAACCTGGCCTTGGACACTGCCAGGGATCCAGGGGCAGCCACAGCTTCTCTGGGCAACCTGTGCCAGGGTCTCACCACCCTCACAGGGAACAATTTCTTTCCAACATCCCATCTAAACCTACTCCCTTTCAGTTTGAAGCTATTCTCCCTTGTCCTGTCACTCCAGGCTCTTGTAAATATTCCTCTCCATCTTCCCTGTAGGCTCCCTGTAGGTACTGGAAGGCCTCAATGACGTCACCCTGAACATTCTCTTCTCCGGGCTGAAAGAAAGAAGCCACCCTCTGGTGATGGCAAATTTCTGATAATCCAAAGAAAAAAGGAGCAAAAAAAGATCTAAAACCAAAAACTGGTAGGACAGGATGAAAAACTCCTTCATAATTTCTACAAGCAAACCAGGAAGGCCCAGGAGTGTGATTTGAGGATGGAGATTGTCTTAGAATCAGACAGTCCTGGAATGGTTTGGAAGAGACCTTAAAGATCATCTCATTCCAACCCCCTGCCATAGTGGGGTGTCTGTCTCAATGCAGAGTTCCAAGTTTTCCAGGGATGGTGCAGATGAATTATCCTGAACACAGCTCTAAGGGAGGGGGTTGGAAATGGAGGCTCATAAATCAACAGCATGGGCCACTGCACTCGACAGATTCACAGGATTCCTTCTCCTGACTGGAATCAAGGCCCTCTTTTAAAATGATGGATTATCCCATCTGAAAGACTCGAAAGGATGGTGATGGAAAAATACTCCAATGTTTAATTACACTGAGGGACGTGGAGCTGCTTCATTCCACATACTTTCCAAACTTCAGCTCCCAGCTACTGGAGCTTGGTCTGGTTTATTGGGGTCGGGTTGTCAACCCGTCATGAGGTACCTGCAAGGATTGTTTGATCATGGTGTTCATGGAATCACAGAATCTCCTGAGCTGGATAGGATCATCCAGTCCAACTCCTGGCCCTGCACAGACACCCCAACAATCCCACCCTGTGCATCCCTGAGAGCGTTGTCCAAACTCTCCTGGAGCTCTGGCAGCCTCGGGGCTGTGCCCATTCCCTGGGGAGCTGTTCCAGTGCCCCAGCATCCTCTCGGGAAGAACCTTTCCCTGATATCCAACCCAACCCCCCCCCAACATGGTGTTATCTCTCTTCATCGTGTCTGTTCCCAGCACTGGGGCAGGTTTCTGGGCTCTGCATCCATTTTTTCTCCCTCTTTGAATCCCTGGCAATACTTCCATGAGATCCCTGGGATGGCAACAGAGGAACTGCACAAAATATTCTGATTTCCTGGCCCTGCAGACAGAAAACTCCTGACTAAAGCCCTTTCCATACAGGCAGAAGTTGCAACAACCACTTTGGGTTCAGTGGAAGACACTTATCCACAATAGTCCCTGGATCCCTCTTTGAGTTTCTCTTTCCCGGGATGGCACCACATTTTGGAGGTGTCACCTGCAATTCTTCTGTTCCCAGATGCTGTAACAAGTCGCATAATTATGGTGGCTGTTCAAATACTGAAATGAGTTACTTGTGTGCAGTGTTTCAGGGAAATGGGAGAAGGGATGAGGTTTATTGGAACTCTCTAAACATGCAAAATGTTTCCTGCACAGTTTCCCATTTCTGTTTGCACAGATGTGGGTCGTGTCAGCACAAAACCTCTGCCAAGAAGGATAAATTAAAGCCAAAGGTTTGGATAAGGCAAATAGATAGAATGGTCCACTGGTGTGTCTCTGCACAGCATCTCTTAGCCCTTTTCTCTCTCTTTTTCTAATCATAAAATATACTCAGTACTGGTGAAAAATGTAAAATCCCAGATTCTGATGCGGGATAAAGGTCCTGGGTAGAAACAAAATCAAATAAATAAAATGAAATGAAATGAAATAAAATTAAATAATAAAATGAAATACAGCAAAGTAAAGCAAAATAAAATTAAATTAAATAAAGCAAACTAAAATGACATTAAAAATGAAATAAGGTGAAGGAAAAGAAGAAAAGAAAAGAAAAGAAAAGAAAAGAAAAGAAAAGAAAAGAAAAGAAAAGATTAAAAATAAAATAAAATTTAAAAATAAAATAAGTTAAAGGAAAATAGAATAAAATAAAATTCTAAAATAAAACTTAAAAACAAAATAAAGAAAAAAGAATAGAAATTTTGAAGATGCAAAGAAATCCGCTTTAATTGAAGAGACAAAAGAAATCACAGAATAAATTGTCATAATCAAAGTGGAAGAGAATTTTCCATTGTCTCCCGTGCCACTCTGTGGGAATTTTCCCAGCCCAGGCAGCTGTAAGGGAGGAGGGGCACTGCGAGTTCTGTGCTCCCATTCTCCCTCTCCCTCTCTTTCTCTGTCAATAAATGTCTGCAATCATATTCCTGAGCTCCAGTGTGATTTCAAGGTTCATCTCTTCCATGCAGCTCAAACACTAATTATCCCAGCTGTAATTAGTAAGATAATTAAATACTGGCTCACTCATCACTCTACCTTGTGTCGGGTCATGATTCTCCCAGAAGACCTTGAGCAGTTGCTCAAAGCTGATGTTTTGTGGCTCAAACACCACCCGGACGGCCTCGGCGTGCCCAGTTCTGCCTGCAAATTCAAAATAAAATCAGATTTTAGCAGTGACAATTAGCCAGGGTACACTCAGGGTTTTGTCGCCGAGATTCCAAGCACAATCCTTTCATTTTGTTTCGTATTTTCCTAAAAATATTTTGATTTAGCACCATTTACACTTGAGCTTTTTTGCACGGTATTTTGTATTTATGTCAACTCTAATATATCTGTTTGTTCAGACAGGGCCATCATGAAATAAACCATGCAGAGAGACGAGAAGGGAAGACAGTGATGTTATTACAGCAGTTTGTCAGCTTAAAGGAGAAAAAATTAATAATTCTAACAAATTTATAACTGAAAACTACCAAAATATTTTGAATATTCTAAATAGAGCATTAAAATAAGAAAACTTCTATGTCCAAGTTGTCTTGACTGGGTTTTGTTTCTGTGGAGATATGGATAATATAACTGAATATGAAATAATTATCATTATTATAAAATACCAGTAGTATTGATGATAAAAGCAAATGTCAAGGGTGTGTTTGCACAAGATCACACAAATAACTCTAAATGGTTTCACAATATCCATGAGGCTCAAAAGAGAGGGTCAAAGAGAACTCAGCTGAACTTTAAATTTTTAGACAGCAGAAATACAAGGAAGATTAGCAGATGTTACAGCACTTAAAAAACATTATTTCTATTTTTCTGTTACACTTTGGACAGAAGGTTTTCATTTCTGATGTGTTTACGACTTATAAGATTATTGAAAGATCCAACTTCAGAGAATATGAAGGATCTGGGCACACAATTCACCTAAATTTTAATTAATAATGAGATTGATGAGTGCTCAGACCTCTCAGGTGAGAGTCTACTGCACAAAGTGCATTTTATAGTTTATATATATTATATATTTTATAATTTTAAAATTAGACGTTTCTGTCATCATTACATACTCACTAAGGGGGAAAAATCCCGTCCTTCAATTAAATCATAAGAAGTGAATACCTAAAAAGATAAACTGGACAGCCAGATCTGCCTTTTGGTGGGGATATAATAAAACCACCATAGGGAGGTTTTTATTTCATTTACACCAGCACAAACTCCAGATTTATTCCACTGGTTTCAACAGAATCAGGGAATTTCATGCAAAGTGAATCTGGCCCAGTAATGGGTCCTGAATGAGCTGTCACCAAACAAGAAAAATCAGAATGAGTAACTGAGGAAGGTTCGGTAGAGACACGAGGAGAAATTTGAATTTAAAAAAAAATTAGAGAGCAATAAAGAGGATGCTGGGAAATATTAAAGAGCCCCAATGGAGCAAAGTGTGACAGCATTTCATCAGTTAATGGGGCACCTGAAACAAAACCTAAATGAGGCACAGAGGGCTGAGACAGCTGATAAAAGGGATTTGAAGGACTGGGATTAAATTTAATCTGGAATGCAGAGGAGTGAAAGAGGGCACATCTGGGATATCTGCAGTCAGATTGGATAAAATCAAATTTCTCCCTATCTCAGTGTAACAAAGATCTGCTCAGTGGGATGAAAAGAGAATATCCAGGTTTCCTGGGAGCTGGAGTAAAGCCAGGTCCCCCCATCCTACAGGATGTCCACAACTGTGACCCGATTCCTCTCTGTCTTTTACAGTCCAGGGAAGCACCTCATTACCTGAAGCCAAATTCGGATGGTGGGAAGCAGGAAGGATCACCCATCCAGCAGAGTAAAAATGCAAGTCAGAGATAATTGGCTTAATAATGAAGTGAAATGGTCTTTCTGTATTACAGCAAGAATTGACAGCCAGCTTAGGTCAGGGATGGAATTTATTCCAGATTTTGTGGTTTAATGTGGTCTATCAGCAAAAAAATATTGAATTTGTTTGAGTCCAAGTTGGGACTTCTGTTGTTGCTGGAGACAGTAAAGGACAGGGCACCGCCCAGGATGTGTCCAGCTCCCTCAAGCCAACATTGTACAACTAAAAAGAGATGAGGGAGTGGCTTCTGACTTCAGTATTTTTAATTTTTGTAAGCCAAGATGAAGCTTATGAAAGGTTTCTACCACTCAGGAGCAAATTTCTTGTCTAAGATGGACGGGTTTAGATCATGGGAGAGTTTCCTAAAGAACTTGAAAACAACAGAGTCTTTACCTCTCCTCCCGACTGAAGCAGCAATTACACCTTGTCAACACCTCCTGCTCCTGCTAACCCAGAAGTTCAAAGGATCAGCCTTCTTTTTCTCCCAGAATAAGGAAATAATGGTGCTCCTCTGAGAATTATAGCCTGACCTCAAGAAAAATATCCTCAGATGTGTGGCTAAGAGACTGTTAGAATAAATTCAAAATCAATATTCACCCTCTGGGGAAAAGAAAGGAAGGTGTGCTGCTGGTCCTGCCAGAATCACCTCTCATTTTCCTCAAAGCCTTTCCACAATCCAGTGGATTTTCTTTCAGGATATGCTGTGGCTACTCCTAATAACAGTCTTGGCACTGGTGACTTTTTGCATTAGGCTTGTGTCTGACAATGAAAACAGAATAATCCCATTTCAGTTTGTGTTTCACACACTTGGTAAATCCAATGCCAAAAGAACACAGCATCAACCCAGCTCACCACTCTTCTGCATGGTTAAAAAAAAATCGATCTAATCAAACCTTTTTTTGTAGGAGCTCTTAAATGGAGAGGCAGTAATCACAGAGAAACAATAACCCCACTTGTTCTCCAAAAAGCTGCATGTCTTTAACGAGGAACTCAATGGCCTGACATTGAGTAGCTGCAAGGATTTCAAATGATCAGTGGGAGATGTGATTGTCTCAGTGACATCCAGCTCTTCATCCTAGTGCCTCCTTCAGAATTTCACCTGAAATGTCCATTTATATTGTCAGAGAGTCACAGTGTCCTCAGTCCACCCACTGCTTTTAATTAGCTGATCTTTAATATCCCACAGCAAAAGTTTGAACGGGTATGAACATTTCTAGAACACTCAATGTCCGCATCACGTTTTTTAAATAATTTATGGAATTATAAATATAATTCCATTTGCCGTTCCCCGTGCAAATAGAAACCCTGTCTTTATCAGAGCCATTAGCACATTTCCAGTGCTGGTGCTTGGTTCCTTGAGCTCTGGAAGGGGTTTAACCATCGAAGAACCTCGGTGCAGATGGGAAGACTTTATTACACCGAGGCAGAGAGGGCTGAGTGCCAAGAGAAGATTGTCTGTTTATCCTGGATCCATTTCCCACTTAGAAAACACGGCCGCTCCCGGAGGATTAACTCCGGCGAGCTCGTTCAGTGGGGATTCCAACCCTGGCAAAAACGTCCCCGCAAAGAGCAGGAGAAAAAGACGTCTGAGTGACACCTTTTCAATTCCTTTTCTTCCTAATAGCATTTAGATTCTCACCTTCTTAATCATGTCCCAGGTGAGTGCCCAAGCCGAGGGATTAGGGAAGGGAGCTCATTCTTTTTAAATGCCTGGATCCAGGGAGTGTTTTATTATCTCTGGCAAAGTGGAGCAGCTTCCGAGGGCTGGCTGGAGAGCTCCTCACCTGGGAGCCTCCCAGCAGCCACGTGGGCTTCACCTCCACCTGGTCCTGCCTTGAGTGAATTAAATTCTACAATGCGAAAATTCCAAAAACTACTCCCTCCTGCCTCGATTCTGCAATAAAAAAGGACCTGGCTCTTTGGAGAAATAACGCCCTGACCCCAGTAAATCACAGAATCCCAGAATGCTTTGGGTTGGAAGGGAGCATAAAGATCATTTCATTCCATTTATTTGTACTCAGGCCTATTTAACAGCTCTTCATTACAAGAATGGTGCAGAGTTTGAGGAACAACTTATCCATTACAGCTCCTGCTCCCAGTGTGTTCCACAAAGAGCACATACGACTTTTCACACATTTTCAAAGAATTCTCAGAAAATAACTCCCTCTTTTCTCACCTCTTCCTGGAATCCCTGAAATGCCCCTGTGCTTGTCACACCAGCACCCCAACCTCTTTGGCATCCCAGAATGGTTTGGGTTGTAAGGGACCTTAAAGATCACTCAGTTCCACCCCCTGCCATGGGCAGGGACACCTTTCACTATGCCAGGTTGCTCCAAGCCCCGTCCAACCTGGCCTTGGACACTGCCAGGGATCCAGGGGCAGCCACAGCTTCTCTGATCAACCTGTGCCAGGACCATGATGCCAATGTGGAATGTGAAGAAATACAATCAAACTCCAGCACTCACTGAATTGGGAGATGAACCGGTTTGTGCTATCCAAAGTCAAGACCCGAGTGAAAATGCAAAGTACTACAAACTAAAAGTTGTGGGAAGGTCTTTTGAGCATCTCTTTCTCCAAACCAGCCTGGGAATTTTTATTAAGACGTGGCTACCACTACTAAAATTTCCAGCACCTTCCTATTCATTAAGTAAACAAACCAAAGGCTCAGCAGTAAAATACCAAGACCCCACATTTTGGGCATCCACTTCCCTTTCCTTTCTTACCTTCAAATCAATGAGGATGAAAAGAATGGAAATAATCCCAGATCAACTGATTTTTAAGAAGGGTCCATTAGACTATTTTTATTCGAGTTCTTCCCTAACACTGAGAGAATTTCATGGAACAGAACCGTATTTTGTACTTCTACACTGGCACTAACTTGTGGCTAATTATTTCTACCTTCTTCTTTCTATTTTAAACAACTTTAATGACTTCACCAGCACTGAACTAGGAGATAATGCTTGGTTTATTAACCACTGTGAATTTCTGCTTTAGAAAAAATTATTCTTTAACTTCTCAGCGTGATCCACATTCTTTTATCCAGTTTTATCAAAACATGTCAATCCTCTCCAGCAAGAAGCCAATTTATCACTGTGGGCCGGCCAGTCCTGCAGTTCTAAATCAAAATAAACTGCCCATAAATTCTAGAAACTTCCAGAAACTTCTGTCTGGACTGCAGAAAATCAAGTATTTTCTAATACCTACAGAAAGTAGCTTTTACAGCAGCCATAGTGTGGTGCCTCTGAAGAGAAAACGTTATTAAATTTTATTTATTTGGTTTATTAGAGGACAGGTGAATCACCCAGTAAATGAAAATCCATAAAGATAAGAAAATTTGCTGATAAAACAACGAACTGCTATTTCTGGTGCCTTCTAGAATCACTTTGCTTTTTACCCCATCAAAACAAAACTAAGAGAATACAGTTGCCAGTGAAAAATAGGGTTGAACATGCTGTTAATGTTTTTTTTTTCCCACAGAAATTCTTGTATTTTTCAGTGAACTACTCGAATGAAATTAAAGAATACTGGCAGTTTTCACAAAAAATATTTTTTCCAAAAATCTGCCAAATGAAAGTACTAAATGAACCTGTTTTTTATTTGCAATATTTAAAATTTATATGGCAGAGCTGTAAAAATTTTCACTGTTGTTTGCTGAAATCCTGTGTGTTCTTTAGCAGCAAAATGGGTTTGATAAACAGAATATTGATTGGTTTTGCTGAACAGAATACCTGGAAGCAAGACCACTGCTACAAACCCTTTTTATTTGTGAAATGGCTGTACACTGAAGAGCCAATAAAAGGGGCAAAATAAATTACATAAACCTGTAGGAAAAAAAGGAGATGGCAAAACTTTCCTTGTTCCCTGTACTTATTATAGGTTATGTTTTTATAGGCTGAATGTCCACACTACAAGCCCTTAAAAAGGGATTATTTTAGACTCCCTCTGACCAAATGCTGTTCCCAGTTGGAATGTGCTCCTAGAAAAGATATTCTGATATAATTTCAGCCAAGTGAAGGAAAAACGTTGAAGATGGGCTTATAATTAACACCATGGTCCTGTGGAACACAGGTCTTGTCAGCCAAACTCCATTTCATCCTCCTATGAAATTACAAGTCAGGCTGTAATAAACGTGGGATGTAATAGCATGGATGGAACTTAGGCTTTATTAATGCATTTGACTTATTACTTCATGACTGATTAAAAAATTAACACTCCCCCATATCGATAGTGCAAATGTTAAGTGGATTAAGAATTGTCTAAATGACATCTCTAAAAAAAAAATTGTCCAAAGGGAACAAGGCTTGAATGGCAGCATTTTTATCTGTCCTCTGCAGGGACTGCTATGGAGCCTGTTGCTCTTAAAGCCCTTCATCAGGAATTTGAAAGAAACATAAAGTCTCAATTTATAAATTCTGTGGATAACTCAGATGAGGAGCTGATGGGATGATCTTACAAAGCCATTTCTTGCTGCGCTGGGGCCACTCAATCAAAAATGTATTAAAGAAGTCAGAGGTAAAATCTCTGCAGAAGGGAAAAAGTGACACCCGTGGTACCTGCAAATGGGGAACAACCTTTGAGGGAAGGGAAAGGCTGGAAATAAAAGTGGAATTTCATTGCAATACTGCAATAAAATGAAAGAGGGGCTGATTTGGGATGTCTAAGGGAAAAGGGGTTGTAGGAACAGCTCTGGTGGGATCAACCGTGGCACTAAGAAATCCCGAAATGTCGCTTCAGTGACAGCCACTAAGCGCCGGATGAATTCACCCTTTCCAAAAGAAACCCCTGGAGGTTTTTAACTCAAGGAGAGGAGCACGGCCTCAGGAAGGGGATGCAAATGGGGTCACTGAGAAAGCAATGGAAAGGCAGATCACGAGTAGTAGAGATGGAAACCAGGGAATTCCAAATGGAAAACGGCGTTTAGATATGGATATGGAAGATGGTCACTGCTCAGTTGCACCACTGGATCTTGGGGTGCTCCTCTAAAGCCACGTCCCATAAACCACTTCTTCATTTCCTGACTTTTTCAAACGAGATCAGATTTTCTTCTGGGAGAGACAGTCCAGTCAAATATCAGCTAAACTTAAAGGAAAAAGTGATACGTCTTGATAAAACAGTAACTCGATGAAACATAATGATCTATAATACAAAAATGTCAAATTAAGTAATGCAGGGAGCCTTAAAGGCTGGGAATATATGAGTGAATTTTCCCTTTTTCCTTTGTTCATTTGGCTTTAACGAAGCTTTTCTATGCCAAACTCGTCTGTACAAAGAGTTGGGACTTTCGAGTTACCTTCTTTTCATCATGGTTGATGAGGAAGACTCTGACCCAACTATAAGTTCTATATCATTTTTATATAGTAGAGTTAAAATCTTTTAATGACAGAATTGGGAATAGAAAAACTCCATATTCTCACATCAAAAAAAAATCTCATTTGAAGCCCAAATTTAACCCATAACTGACACATCCAATGGAGGGAGCCTTTACATTCCAGTAAATTACATTTCCTGACAAATGGGTTATGCAAAGGTAATCCCTGGAAGCTGGATGGGGCTTGGAGCCCATCCAACTTCCTGTGGGTGGCTGTGGCTGCCCCTGGATCCCCAGAAGTGTCCAAGGCCAGGCTGGACAGGGTTTGAAGCAGCCTGGGCTAGTGGAAGGTGTCCCTGCCCATGGCAGGGGGTGGAATGGGATGAACTTTCAGGTCCCTTCCAACACAAACCATTCTGTGATTCTCTGCTTAAAATTATCACATTCCAGGAAAGATTTAGTGACCGACAGTTTTAGATTCTGTGTTTGGGTAGAATTCAGTCTTGAACTGCTCATCTTAGGTTCCTGTTGGATATTTTGTGCTGAATGAATTGTTTCCTCAGAGGAAATCATGGAATCTCAGAATGGTTTGGGTGGGAAGAGACCTTAAACTTAACCCGTTCCACCCCCTGCCATGAGCAGGGACATCTTCCACTAGCCCAGGTTGCTCCAAGCCCTGTCCAGCCTGGCCTTGGACACTTCCAGGGATCCAGGGGCAGCCACAGTTTCCCTGGGCAACCTGTGCCAGGGCCTCCCCACCCTCACAGCCAAGAATTCCTTCCCAATATCCCATCTAACCCTTCCCCAATAGCCCAAATACTGAGTTTTACCCATTTGCCTCAGCTGTGACTCGTTCTGAAGAAAGCAAATGGAAAACAAGAATTCCCTCTTGGCTGGAAAGGGAGTGATACTCCAGGACTCAGCAGGCTCAGAAGACCAAAATCTTCAGAAAAGAATTTTAAGAGATGATTTATTGCCAAAAATGGGTGTAATGTCCCAAACCAATGCAATATTGGGGGTCTGCTCTGGTACAGAAAAAGCTTAGATGGAAAAATGAACAACAAATACATAAACAACATACCTGGATTTAGTAACCCAGCTTCCATCTATAAAGGGAATTGCTTTAATGTCAATATAACAGAAAATATGATTGATTTTTTTGCTTAAAAGTTTACGGCTTTTAGCTGCAAAGCCTCTGTGCCACCGTATGCAACACAAAGAGTTTCCTTAAATAAATGGGCGTAATGGAAAGCAAAGAATAATATGGATGTGAGGAATATGTCATGCACAGAGAAGACCTTTGAAAAGGGATAAATGGAAGTAAATATAGTATCTGGGGACATCTATTAACAGCAAGCTGGAGAGTTGGAAAATATTAACTAATCTAGAATTTAAAAAAACAAGAAATGAGATTAAGGTATACTAATAATTAATATTTTCTATTAGGATAACAAAAATTGTAGTTTTCTTCTTCTCTCTATAGTGTGAATCCAGTAAGAGGTCACTACTCAGAGGAAATATCTGAATAAAGGTTTGGTTTCTGAAATGTGACAATTCTGACTCTTTCTGAACCTGGAAACCACCAAAGATCTTAGAAAAAAATTGTGCAGATTTTGATACCTGAGAACTGCAGAGCAGAATGCCAAAAAATAAGGATAAATTTCTGTATTTGTAATCTGAAAGCTTCTCCTTCACAGCTGACTTTAATTAAACTACTCTGACAGTTGAATTATAAACATAAATAAGATTGGGATCATTGTTTCCCTCCTGATTTCCCCAAACCAAATCTGCAAAAAACAGTAGAGGCAACCTGGCTTCACCAGAGAGCATCAGAGTGCAGAGGGAAGGCAACAGAGCAAAGTTCGACATGACAAACAGACACTGAGAGGGCAAAAAGAGAGCTGGGATGAAAATTCAGAGTTAATTTGTACTAGACAAACACTTCTGAGTCCACCAAAATTAGTAAAACATTTCTACAAAATTCTAAAAATGCCCACGCAACTACTTGCTGAAAAAGTCTTTAGCAGAAACTACTAAAGAGATTCAAAAGATAAAATGTTGACAATTTATGTACCTAGAACAGCTATAAGAAATAATTAATTAAAATTATATTTAATCATTTCATTTACAGTACTTTCCCTTCAAAGAGCTTTAGAAATCCTGCTACTTCCTTTAGCTATAAATTACAGCTGTTGCCCTTCTTCAAGTGATATTCCTGCAAGGCTATTGAGGGAGGGGGCTAAAAATTTACCCTGTACAGATATTAAAAATTGCAGTAGAGATATTAAAATTGCAGTATGGTCAGAAACTGGGAAAATCAGGAAGGTACAGCCTTGGGTGCATGGTACAAATATCTGCAAAGAGCAACAAAGGAGAGCTCAGATCACAAAAGGTGACAAAACTGGTTGTCTGGTTGATAAAAAGATATTTAAAACCCTGAAAACTCTGGTAATCAAATGAGTTTGGAGGCAGAAAATCATCCTGGGAATTCATTTTTGCTCCAGCTCCTTGATTAAAACTTTATTTTTCCCAACCATCCTCACAAAGGTCCCTGCAGGGAGAAGAATTTTGTTCCATGCCTGGCATCATCAGAGGCTCCATTCCAGAATATCCCATTCCTGATTATGGAGAGAGGAATTCCTCAGTCCTGGAATCTGAGCACAAGCCTCACTTAGTGATGAGAAGGATTTCTTAAGGACTTGTGGAAAATACACTCCACAAAGCCCATTAACCACAGAACCAGATCAAACACCAGCTGAGAGATTTTTCAGCTGCACGACCCAGGTCTGACACCAGGCTTAAAAAACAAAGAGGAGTAGATCAATCACTGGCCTTTAATAAATCTTTACAGGTATTTTTCGTTTTTTTTTTTTTTTTTGTGGCCAACCTTTTAGACGTTATTAATTCTCAGTTTTAATGAATGGCTGCACCAAAGCTTAACCTCGAGAAGTCACGTAAAATGAATTATTACCATGATTAATTATTCTGGGATAAGCCAATAAGAGCAGCCTTTATTTCAGCCACTAATACAATTAATTAAAATTAATTCCAGTAAAGAGTGCAGTGCTACTCACACAAAACCAAAAACTATTTTGGCTTTTTTTCTTTTGCTAAAATGTAAACATCATCATTCACATTAGACCAGTAAAACCGTTAACCTCCAGCTTAAGCCTAATGAACATTCATAGTATTTGATTATCCACTATTTCTGTTCAACCAGCCCCAAATCAAGAGTTTTCAACTACAGGTCACTTGTGTCCTTTTTTATATTCCCATTTAAAGGGGATCATTTCAGAAAAGCAAAGCAGGGATTTTTAATTCAAGTGAAACCAGTATTCCTTGACATTTATTCATCCAAAAAAGAACGACCAATTTGGACACCCAAGAGTATTTACAGGACAATGAGAAAAAAATTATTGTCAATTTATTAAAAAAATCCAAAACTCACAGAATTAATATATGTAAATAATGTGGATCACTGTGCTCTCATTTATATTCATTGTACATCCCTAATAACTGGAGAACTGATGGAATTTAGGAACTTCAAATCTGGCAAAAGGAGGGGCACAAATTTCCTTTCTCACAGTTACCATCCCTTAGAGATTTTTTTTCTCATATTGAAATGAGCTTTGGTTTTGCTGCACAGGAAGATCCTGTGGCCAAAAGCTGAGGTTATATAAATCCGACCCGGAATAAAATGCAGTTTTATGACACTGAGAGAGAAATGCTTAACATTATTTATCTTCTTAGGATAGCATGGAATCACTGAAGGGTTTTGGTTTGGGTGGGAAAATAAAGATTATATCGTTCCAACCCCCTGCCATGGGCAGGGACACCTTCCACTAGCCCAGGTTGCTTCAACCCCATCCAACCTGGCCTTGGACATTCCCAGGAATCCAGGGGCAGCCACAGCTTCTCTGGGCACCCTGTGCCAGGGCCTCACCACCCTCAAAAGGAACAATTTCTCCCCAATATCCCATCTATCCCTGCCCTCTGGCAGTGGGAAGCCATTCCCTGTGTCCTGTCCCTCCAGCCCTTGTCCCAGGTCCCTCTCCAGCTCTCCTGGAGCCCCTTTAGGCTCTGGAAGGGGCTCTGAGGTCTCCCTGGATCCTTCTCCTCTCCAGGTGAGCACGCTCAGCTCTCCCAGCCTGGTTCCAGAGCAGAGGGGCTCCAGTCCTTGGAGCATCTCCGTGGCCTCCTCTGGACTCACTCCAGCAGCTCCACATTTTCTTTCCTCAGCAGGGATAGGCAGCTCCAGCAAGTGACAATGGCCATGTCCTACGGCATGGAAGGCTCCAACTCGCCATTTCAAGAACTTCTGTCACCAGAAGACCAATCAGTTCGTAACCTCCATCCTGGAGCTTCTCCTGACTTGGCTTGACACAGCCCCTGACAGCCTGACTGAGTGCTGGAGATGGTCCTGCTTCCCACGAGCACTTGGAGTAAAGACTTCCAACCAGCATTCCCATGATTCTACACCTTGACTCTGATTATGGCCATAAATCACAGCTCGTTCTCATCATTCTCCACTTTAAATCAGAGATTTATTTTAGGTGAATCAGAGCAGTCTGAACATACCAAGAAACTCTGGCACCTTAAGTACCTTTAGCAGAATTTAGGACTGACTGTACTTGGAAATACAGAGCAGTGGGAGCTGTCCCAGGTACTGGGATTGGATCTCTTCAACATTCCCAGGCACTGGGATTAGAACTCTTCAACTGTAAATTGTTGGAATGATCACTCCAGGATACTGGGTCATCCTGTAAACACCTCTCTCCCTACACACGAAGTGTCCAAGGCCAGGCTGGACAGGGCTTGGAGCAGTCTGGGATAGTGGGAAGTGTCCCTGCCCATGGCAGGGCGTGGAATGAGATGTCCTTTAAGGTCCCTTCCCACCCAAAACATTCTGGGATTCCGAGATTCTGTCATTCTATTCAATGAATTTTTTATTCCATGGTTCCATGTATAAATCTGCACGGATGTAATTCCTAAATTGGGGAATAATCCAGGACAAACCTGAACCCTCCCCACAAATGGGGTTTAAGCGTGTGAGGGATGGCCCCCCTGTATTACGGGTCATACAAGAGCTCTCACACACTCCTTCAGCACCTGGAATGGTTCTAGGATCAGAAATGAATGTGTGCAAATAATCATAACAAATTAACTTCTCTTCTATTTTATCTCTTCCCAAGCCTTCCAGAAGTCTCAGCTCCTCTATGGCCTGGCCCAGCTGTTATCAGTCACATGAGAGACTCTCCTTTAGAAATCTTGTATACCAAATGCAGACTTAAAGATGAGATTAAAAATAAAAATAATAATAATAAAAAACCCCCACCAACTTGAATTTAGCAAGCTTATAATAAAAATTAAAATATATTAATAAATACTGTGCTTATGAGCTGGTCTAAATCTATCCAAAATGCCCCGCAGTGAAGTCTTACATCAGTTATTATTGAAACATTAAATGCTTTTCTTCCAGGCTTCCAGCAATCAATTTAACTTTCAGTCATCTTGTCCCCATATGTGCTGCTCCTGTTGATGAAATGGCTATTAATAAAGGAATAGATGGCTATGAATTAAAGCAAGCTCTACTTAATCACATTAATCCAGAGTATGTTAAAGGCTTCAATTTTCTAAATAATTTTGGGCTTAATGCCTCTGAGATGGGCAGACTGCTCTATTGATGCAGCATCTGGTCCAATTTAAGCTGCATTGTGAAGGAGGAATTGTTAGGCCCTTGCAAAAATAAGGAAGACTGACAGTTTTAGGGATGCAACCAAAACTGCTACAGCTGAGACAAAAGATCCTGCAAGATATTGAAAAAGGGCCCGCGACAATTAAAAGGCAGCCCCTGCTCTGCACATGCAGCTCCAGTGCTCAGTGAATTGTGTATGATTAACTTACTCCTCCTGATGGGATGAGCACTCCACACACTTCACCAGTGCCGTATTTTCCAGTCATTGAACATCCAACAGCTGCTGCTGTGAAATATGTTCACTTACCCATTACATTGGGATACCAATTAGGGAGGAATTATTTCAAAGGGAATGGCACCACCACCACTATCCTTGCAAAAGCAGAAATTTCTGGCTTTGGGATTTTTTTCCCCTCCCCGAGCGTATTTTTTTTTTTTTAATTTTTATTATGATTTTGGTTCTGTAAATGGCAGAATTTCACAATGAAATAAGATTTGCCTTGGCTTGTAGCACTTAAATGCTGCTGCATCCAACTCAGATACAAAAAAAAATATTTTAAATACTTTTAGGGGGAATAAAAACCTTCACTGGAGAACTGGTTTAAAATGTTTTTAGAATATTTCTGTATGAGAATGGTTTTTCAAGCCCAAGCTTCATAGAAGGTTGTCAGTGAGGGAGACAACATGGTACACTCTATCTACATTTTAATATTAAAAATAATATTACCTTTGCTATTACACTTCTATTGTATTTAATATTAAAATTACAGAAGCTTTAGGGGCAGATATTTTGTCAGTAACTTGATTAGAAATGAAAAGTAACTCCAATGAATTTAGTGAATTTTCACTCCATATGTAAGGACTGGATGAAGTCAGAAACTCACATCCTGCAGAGCTGTAAAGATCTGTCTGAAACATTATTTCAATTAAAATTAATGCTTTAATTAAATATACAGAGGAGTTTGGGGAGCAGACATGGTATGTAGTTTGTAATATTAAATATTGCAAAATTTGGGTGATTATAAAGTGCCCAAAGAAGATTTTATATGACACACTGGAGCATCTACTTCACCTTACAGGACCTGAGAGGAATCAGAACTTTAAAACAGAGATTAAAATTACGCAAAATATTCAGATACATAGTTCCTCTTCAGCTGAATAAAACAATTTAGATGTATAAATACCAAAATACATCAGTTAAAATCCTCTATGACTCCAGGAGATAAAACACAACTTCAGAGTTCCCCTTGCTGCCTGTGCTTTTTCCCAGCACTCAGTCCCAGAAAAATCCATATATCCATGGATTTCAAAGCCCCTTAGAAGATAAGATAAACTATCTCCGTTTTCTGTGAGCGAGGACAATGGGCCAGAAGAGCTGAAGGTCACCCAAGTCAGCCTTGGAGCCAGGAATGAAAGGCACTGAGCTGAGTCTCCAGGCACCAGCCGGGCTGCCCCTGCTCCTCCTCCCATCCTGCTCCAAAGAGCTGCCAGGCAAATGCCAGCATGGAACTATGGCCGAGGGCAATGAGAGGCAGGAGCAGCAAAGGGGAGGAAAATAGATCCCAACCCCTGAGACACCTGTGCCACCCCTCTGAATGGAATGGGAATGTCCTCTGCTGCAGCCAGGGGAGAAGTTCCATTCCTAGGAGGGGTTTCAAAAGGGATTTTATGACCAGCAGGGGAGGGGGGGGATTCTGCCCCTCTGCCCCACTCAGGTGGCAACTGCAGAGCTGCCTCCAGCCCTAGGGCCAACAGCAGGAGGACGTGGAGCTGCTGGAGACAGTCCAGAGGAGACCACAGAGATGCTCCAAGGGCTGGAGCCCCTCTGCTCTGGAGCCAGGCTGGGAGAGATGGGGGTGCTCACCTGGAGAAAAGAAGGCTCCAGGGAGACCTCAGAGCCCCTTCCAGTGCCTAAAGGGGCTCCAGGAGAGCTGGAGAGGGACTTGGGGCAAGGGATGGAGGGACAGGGCACAAGGAATGACTTCCCACTGCCAGAGGGCAAGGTTAGATGGGATATTTGGAAGGAATCATTGGCTGTGAGGGTGGTGAGGCCCTGGCACAGGGTGCCCAGAGAAGCTGTGGCTGCCCCTGGATCCCTGGCAGTGTCCAAGGCCAGGTTGGATGGGGCTTGGAGCAACCTGGGATAGTGGAAGCTGCCCCTGCCCGTGGCAGGGGGTGGAACTGAGTGATCTTTAAGGTTCCTTACAACCCAAACCATTCTGGGATGCCAAAGAGGTTGTGTTGCTGGTGTGACAAGCACGGGGCAGTTTAGGGATTCCAGGAAGAGGTGAGAAAAGAGGGAGTTATTTTCTGAGAACTCTTTGAAAACATGTGAATAGTCATATCTGTTCTTTGTGGAACACACTGGGAGCAGGAGCTGTAATGGATAAGTTGTTCCTCAAACTCTGCACCATTCTTGTAATGAAGAGCTGTTAAATAGGCCTGAGTACAAATAAAATAACCACTTGTCATGCCAGTGATTTAAAAAGAAGTCATTTCTAGGTGTAATTCTATGGCAACAGCTTCTGTAAGGCACTCTCTGACACTGCAGCAGAGCTCCTGTTTAACAATTCAAATACAGAAAAGATGGGAATAAAGGAGGCAAAAAGCAACTCAGTGAGATCCCTGCTCGCAGCTCAATTGTTTTGATGAATTCTGCCCTCACACGTTATATGAGCATCTCATGTGCAGACAAATTCTATTTCATGGGAACAATGGGTGTGCATGGAGAAAAGTCCATTATCATGTGGAAAATAAAGGAATTAGAGGAGAATCAGAGGTGATAAATAGATGAATACGCAGGGAGACACTTGGCTTTCCACTCAGTTGGTCTGCAGGATTTGCCTTCCATATCTGCTGTGACACTCCTTCTTCCTGCACTTTGGTGGATCAAAACTGCCTGGCAGAAAAGCAAGAGCAGCAAATGCAGTTCTGCTGCAAAGCTGTGCCAGTTTTAATTCATTATTTTATTTTCCAGAGCTGCCTGAAATAGTCATCCCTCAAGCAGGCCATAGAAATTATTCTCTTTATCATGCAAAGTTCCATAAATCCCAACTGTTGTATGAAAGATGCTGCTAATCTTTGGAGGCTTTGGGTTGGACTGTGAATTTTTGGGAAAGACTAGGAAAAAATATTTTGCTCTTCCTAGTTAATTAGATCTGGAACAGTGGAAGCTGGTAGCAAAATATTGCCCAATTTTGGTGTGATAGCCCTTGGTTCAAACAGCTGCCCTGGAAGTTTGGAGTCTGGATCCCAAAAGACTCTCAAAATAAGAGACAATTCTATTGAAAGCCTCCTGACTCCAGGTTTAGAGGAAATGCTCCAGAAGAACATTCCTTACATGTCCTGGAAAAGCCAGGCCACTGCTGAGACACAAATTATAAAATTATCAAATTATCAGGGTTGGAAAAGCCCTCTGAGATCAAGTCCAACAGTTCCCCAGCACTGCCAAGGCTGCCACTGACCCATGTCCCCAAGGGCCACATCCACATGGCTTTTAAATTTCTCCAGGGATGGGGACTCCAGCACTGCCCTGGGCAGCTGTTCCAATGCTTGATCACCCTTTCCATGAAGAATTTTTCCCAATATCCAACCTGAACCTCCCCTGGCACAGCCTGAGGCCATTCCCTCTCATCCTGTCCCTGTTCCCTGGGAGCAGAGCCCGACCCCCGCGGCTGCCCCCTCCTGTCAGGGAGTTGTGCAGAGCCACAAGATCCCCCCTAAGCCTCCTTTTCTCCAGGCTGAGCCCCTTTCCCAGCTCCCTCAGCCATTCCTGGGGCTCCAGCCCCTTCTCCAACTCCGCTGCCTTCCCTGGACACCAGGAGCCAGGGGGGAAGGTTGTTTTCTTCTACTGCTTGGGGCAGTCTGGCCAGGGAGGAGAAGGAGAGACAGAAAGGAAAGGTCCTGGAATTCATTCCCAGGGTTGACATCTGGGCTGATGCACCTTGCAGCAGCTTCATGCCAGGTACACTGTGGGAAGCCAAATCTCTGCTTTTTCCTGTGCAAGAATCTCATCTTGTTTGCTTCTATTTCCACATTTTGGATTATTTGGATATGGATTCCATTTTCTCCTTTGGATTACACGTTGCTGCGCATTCAGAATAAGGTCCCGTCTCCACCCAAAATCTGACTCACTTAATGCAAACTGGATCCTCCTTTCTTTGTGCTTTCCAGCCTAAATTCAGCTCAGACTAAAGACCAGATCCCAGCCTATCCTTTTCCATTTTATTTTAGCTTCACCTAAAGACTTCTGACTGGCTCACAAAGGCAGCTGGGACACGAGGGAAGAGCTCATTACACATTGCTCCTGTCTTTGAACACCTTTGAACACCTGCAGAAGGGCTGAACTGGCCCCGAACACAGAGCAACGAGGCAGGGGAGCAAACGAAACCATTTGTTAAAACAAAATAAATGGAGCAGTGAAAAATAATGGTCCCATCTGCACCTACCACTGGTTCAGGGTCAGTTCTGCCGGAGCCAAAAATTCAAAGGAGAAGGATGGAACAGAAACCTGACCACCTCCCTCAACATACCCATTCAGAAAATAATAATAGTAATAATGTCAATATTTAGCGCTCTTGCAATGCTTTGTACCTTCAAAACATTGCAGAAACGGGGCAGGATCAGTGAGAGTGGAACTTCTTTTTCCCAAGGCTTGTTTGCTCCTTGGTAGCCACATTTTTATCTTATCATCCTATTAACAGGCTGAGAGAAATTTCTTCCTGATGTAACACCATTAACATCAGCGGAATTATGTCTAGGATCAGTTTGACCCAATTTATTACTTTTTTAGCAGATGATAAGAGTGCTATAATGGTGTTCCATCTGACTTGGAACAAAGAATTTTCACAGCATTCAGCACAGGGAATGACATGATTAAACCCTGGGTCCTTTTAAAAAAAATCTAAACCATTATAACACACCAAAAAAAAAAAAAAAAAGAAATAAGTGAGAAAAAAAAAGGGGCGGGGGTGTTGAAGAAGTAAACAATGTGTAATTATGACAGTCAATGATAATTCAAACTTTCAGTTTAGCCCATGGTACCTGTCACCTCCCAGGATGAATAAAGCAAATTGTGGCCAGGATAAACCAGGATCTCCTTAATCCCAAGTCATGGATCACCTTTTTGCTTTCTACAGCTCCCCAACAGGAGGCTGAAGGGACGTGGTGTCAGACTCTTCTCCCAGATCACAAATCACTGCACGAGACAAAACGGCCTCAAAGCTGCCTCAGGGGAGGATTAGGTTGGATATTAGGAACAATTTCTTCATGGAAAGGGTTGTCACACACTGGTTCAGGCTGTCCAGGGCAAGGGTGGAGTGACCATCCCTGGACAATGTGTGGATGTGGCACTTGGGGACATGGTTTGGTGGTGACTGTGGTTGGTTGATGGTTGGACTCAATGACCTCAGAGTTTTTTCCAAACTTTCCAGCTTTCCAGCTTTCCTGATTCTATGAATAGAGGCCATGAAGTACCAGCAACAGGGATCTATTTTTCCTGGCTGACAAGATTCCTGAGGAGAAGGACCATCCCCATCCACGTCATGCTCAAGTTAAACCCCAGTACCAGCCTGGGAACCCAAGGACAGCAGAATTAAAGCTGCTTTCCATTCCCATCCTCGCTACTCCGACCCAGGCAGTGACATCTCTGAACACACTGAGATCATGGTTTTTTACATTCATTAAAATTCTCCTAAGCTTTGAGTTCTCCAACTGTCTGCACAATCTGCTGCCTTTTCTCTTAGTCTTACACAACACTTCCAGAGCAAAGGATCTTCTTTTTTTTCCTCTGCTTTCCTCACCAAGGTCCCAGTCCACACCAAGTCCAGCATTCAGAACATTAAACCCTCTTTTTTTGGGGTTTTTGTTCTGCTGCTGCACTCTCTTAGCAGAAAGCAAAGCTTTCCTAGACTTTATGGAAATGTGACATTAGGAGAGAATCACTTGAAGGCATTTCAGCTACAATTAACATTCTTCACTCCTCAGAAGGAAAATAAAAACAGCTTCCAATTCAATCGCTTGACTGAGGAAACACTGGATTAAACCAAGAGGGGAAGAAGCAGACAAAAAAATCCAGCTGGCCAATTGTTGGGATTGGGGTTTGTTTTCCCAGGAACACTTGATGTGTGTGGATGCACTGTGTGATCGTGTGGGAACACAGGCACCGGCACTGCCACGGTGCTTTTCTGGGCTCAGTAAGAGGCACAGAAATGTCTCCAGGCAGAGAAACCTCCTGATTCCCTCTTGATTCTTCCCAGACAGAGCATTCCCAGGGCCCATGGGAACGCCAGCAGAGACAACACACCTCAGAAGGATTGAAAACAAGAGCAGGGCAGTGCAAAGACTCCACTGAGCTTCTCAGAGCAAAATATTTCCCGCTAAGTACAAGTCTAGGAGTAGTCCTGGCTGTGCAGAGTCATGGAATTAGAATGGTTTGGGTTGGAAGGCACCTTTAAAGTCCCACGCCCCTACCATGTTTAGGGACAATTTTCACCATCCCAGGTTGCTCCAAGCCCCACCCAACCCGGCTTTGGACACTGCCAGGGATGGGGCAGCCACAGCTTCTCTGGGAATTCCATCCCAGCCCCTCACTACTCTCACAGGGAAAAATTTCTTCCCAGTATCCCCTTTAAAGCTACTCTCTGCCAGTTTAAATCCATTCCCCCTTGTCCTGTCCCTCCAGGCTCGTGTAAAAATTCCCTCTCCATCTTTCTTGTGGGCTGCCTTCAGGTACTTCTGTGTATTCCTTTTGTTTTTAACTAAGAAGCTGCTTTAGAAGCCAAACAGGACAATCCTTTGCTGATTTTTGGGAGCTCCAAGCAGGCTCTGTCCAAGGCAGGCAGCTTCTCCTCCTTTGGAAGGACAGGTGTAGGGTCAGACACCTCAGACTGGTCACTTTGTCCACATCTCCAGGCTGAAGTGACCTCATCCACGTGGAAATCAGGTTTGCTCTGAGTACTGCAGGAACCAGATCACCTTGAGGTGCCTCCCTAATTCCAGGAACACAGTTTGGTAGACTCAGTAAGTGGCTTTGTAGCTTTTTTTTTTTTTTCTTTACCAGTGTCTCCAGAGCAAAACCAAAAGGTGCAAAAAGTACAAAAATACAAAAAGTACAAAAAGTAGAAAAACTAAAAAGGGTAAGAAAATCCTGCTGGCCACCAGAACAACAGTGAGCCTTTTGGTAATGCCATTTTCACAAACACACCAAACCTTTCAAGTGCTGGTGGCCACGGTTCACGTCACTATCTTAACCCTGAGTAGATGAATAACAGCAATTATTTGAACTACTGGGTAAGAAAAAACATCTCCTGACAGTAGCATTGTGCCTAACTGATATTTTCAGACCTCCTATGGCAGATCTTTCTCTTTTTTTCCCCATTAGCTTGTTTTTTCACCATTTTCCAGCTCACCTGTTACTCTGAGCCCTACTGATGGTACAAAGGTACAGCACATCACTGTGGAATATTCATAAATAAGGGAAGAAAGTAAAGCAAAATCTTTCCTTAGTCCTCAGAATAAATACTTAATTCCCAGACATGTTGATTTGTAGCTGCCACAAATTAACCTTTAGCAAAATATCCTTTAACAAGTTCTCTTTGAAACTTCCTGCACAGGTTCAGCACCGGAGTTAATGAACCCCCAATTTCCCCTCCTATTTGTGAATGCCAGGAATAAAATCATATTAAAGAGGTGGATAAACAAATTAATACGGAAAAGGTCATCAGTGATGATTAGAGACTAAATCATTAATACCTGGAAGCTGGGAGGTAAATGAAGACAGAACTTGGTCTGGTTTGGGTGGGAAGGGACCTTAAAGTTGATCCAGCTCCAAGCCCTGCTGTGGGCTGGATGCCACTCCCTAGGCCAGGTTTTTCCAAGCCCCATCCAGCCCAAGTCCTGCTGAACCTTGCTGGAGTAGATTCTTAGACCAGATGCATCCTTGGTGTGAACCAGCTCAGCAGATACATTCCAAACAGTCCAACATCCTCCCTTTCTTTTATTCCTTTTCTGAGATTGTATATCCCAGAAATTGCCGGGAAGACAGCTTAAATAAAAAGGGGATTTGTTTCCCAAGTGAAGGGCAAAATAAACCTTTGAGTGACCCAGTTACCCCAGCAATGGCCAAGGTATCCCATTAAACATCCTGAGGTCAGGGAAAGAGTGATCCACCCTTCTTCCTGCCCCTGTTGTAGGAACAGCCCCATCCCAGACAGGAAGACACAATTTTTGGAAAGGATTTTGATGTAAATGAGCAAAAACCAGCAGGAGCCTCAGTGGGACCGCAGTTATCTTTTGTCAGAAGTATCTTGGCCTGTGGGTTATCCCTGGGGCTCTGCAGGCAAAGATCTCCGATGTGTTAAACAGACACGGCTGAGTCCTACAGATCAATTAGGAGGGGTTTTGCACCCTAATGTTGTGGGGAAGTTGCCCACGGATGGGAATGGTGGAATTTCTATTGCTCTGGGTATTCAAATAAAAACTGGATGAGTCTTTTCCATTGCTTACACCCAGGGCTCCCAGCCTGAGGGATACAAAGGGATGGAGTCAACCCCGCAACAGGTTTTGATGTTCCACCCAGAAGTTTGCAGGTGCCATCCTACACTTCCTCTAATCCCAGCTTCACAATCTGCCTTTTTTAAGGCACCAAAGCTTCTGAAAGGCTTTTGTCCCTTTTGTCTGTCTGAAAAGAATTCACCTACAGTGGATGTACTCAAGGCTTAGCCCACAGCAAACCCATGAGGAAACCCAAGAACTCCCCTGAGCTCTGGCTTTCCCCAAAATCCTTCTCCAAATATCCTTTGGACCGTTGTTGCTGCAGTGCTCTACAGCCATGGGGATCCAAAGACTCTGCCTTTCCTTTCACCGGATCGAGTTCTTGTCTTCCTCATGGACCAAGTTCTCCTCACCTGGAGGAAGCTCAGGTGAGAGTGTGTCTGCAACCTCACTATCATAATCTACTTACTAAAAACTTAACTACAACAGTCTCGGGCACAGCTGAGCAAATAGAATCGAGTTAAACTCCTGTGGTTTGGTAATTTTATTATTCATCCAACACCTAGAAACTGTGCAGGTCAGTTGCAGAATTATTCAAAATCTTAATCACCTTGGTGAGACAGGATTCAATTTCCAAACTTTTCTATGCCAGCACAGGAACATCCATTAAACAAGCAAGTCAGAGGGGGTGATGTTTGCACAGAGTAATTGCAATGCTCTCCGAATTTCAGGAAAAATACATTATCAGACATATCCACACTGACACCAGAGCATTTCAGTCCTGTGCCTGAAAGGAAGGAAGATTTGACCTGGGAGAATGAGCAGCAGGCAGAGCAAAAGAACAGGAGCACAGCCACAATAAACAAGAAAAGCAGGGAAAATACAAACATGTTCTATCCCCTGCTTTAATTCCAGGGTCATGGTCTCCCCAGAGCTGCAGCTTCTCCCTGGTTTCACAGACAGTGGCTTGGGTTGGAAAAGACCTTAAAACTCATCCCTTTCTACCTCCTCTGTCATGGGGACTATCCCAGGTTGCTCCAACCCCCGTCCAACCTGGCCTTGGACACTTCCAGGGATCCAGGGGCACCCACAGCTTCTCTGGGCAACTGAGCCAGGGCCTTCCCACCCTCACAGGGAAGGATTTATTCCCAATATCCACCACCTGTAGTAACCACTAATTCTGGGAGCACAGTTTGAGCACAGACTGAGTAACTGCCTTTGTAGCTTTTTTTTCTTTACAAGGTCTCCACAGAAAAAAAACCCAAAAGAACAAAAAGCAGGAACCCCCCGCTGGCCACAACAACAGCACTGAGCTTTGTTATAACACCATTTTCACAAATAGAACATGTTCTGATGCTTAAAAAGAAGCAGCTCCGTGCTGCACGTTCTGTTTTCAGGCCCATTGACACGGGGAACATCAGAGCCCAATCCTGCACCGAGTCTCCCGTGAAAACCGAGCTCCTTTGGGAGCTTCCTGTAGGCTCCAGGTCAGAAGATTTTGTCTTTGACTTGCTCTGTAATGGCTCTTTCAACCTCTGGGGCTCCCACATTTTCATCTTATATATATCTTTAATAAAAGCAGGAGACGGGAAAGATGGAAACAACACATCTCAGTGGAATACAATTCAAATAAAGTTGTTAATAATAAATAATATATTTGGTATTTATACTGCTGCTACAACCCAAGCCTGTGATCGTGGGCAATGCTGAGATAAATAGATGAAAGGAGCAGAGGACAGCAGTGAGGCTATTAGGATTTTAAATTTGCCATGAGGCACAATCAGGTATCTAAATAATAAATACCACTTTGGTTTCTTCCAGCCTGAACCAGACAAGACATTAACCCTGAGAAGTCAAATTCTGAGATGGAAAAGTGAACTCAGCCTTGATCACAGATGGAGCAGAGCTCCCTCAGCAGAGCTGCTGCCATCCCTTGTGGACAAGGAGCTTTTTGTTTTTCAGGCAATCGCAAATTTATTTACCATTTATTTACCATAAAAAAGATAAATATTTATTCCGCCTTTCATTTTTAAATGATGACTCTACAGACTCCATTTCTGCATCCTGGATTTTAAGGTGTAATAAGCTTTTCTTGGTCAACTTCTCTGTTGAAAAAGAACATGTCAGTGGTGTCAGCATTGAAAATTGGGAGGTAGAGCTGCAGTGGAGCAGGTAAGTGAAATTCAGTGCATCTGTTGGGTTCCTGTTGCCAAGGTTTTATCCTTGCAGCAGCATCTGCCATCACCTTTCCAAACGATTTTTTGAAGTGAAATTACTACATTCATTTTATTTCATGACTTAGCAATTGCATGGAGGACAAACTGTAGTTTCAAGGGTCATATCAAGGTTTTGTCTGCACATCCAGGAGGATCCTAGGACAATAATCTCATGATTGCAGAGACACAGCTTATCCCAACTGTTGTACTTAACAAAATTTACAGATTTTCTACAAAATTCTGTTCTTCAATTGCTACAAAAAGCACACAAAACACCAATTCCCACAGTTCATGACATTAACTTTGACTGATGCAGAATTTTGCACTTTGGCTGACCTTTCCTTCCTTCCTTACAGGTGAACTGGGGGGAAAAAAAAGGGGAGAGGTGGAGCAATTGGCCAATCCTATCAAGGCACAGATCAAGGGCATGCTGAACACTGAGATTCTTCACAGTCATTAAAATTCCTATATCCTGTTCTTATAAGGAGGAAAAAAAAAGGAGCAGACAAAGGCACAACAGGAATCTATTCTCTTGACAGCGATTTAATAACAAAAGAAAATGTTCTGAGCCACTCTCATTACTGCTTGGACACTTTAATCTTGTGGACTTAGTTCCTGTTCATGGAAACCTTCAGATCCCTTTACAAGATACAGAAAGGGAAGGGAATATTTGTAGTTTAATTATACATTTAAACACTTTGGAGAACCAGAGCCACTTTGGAAGAGTGTTGTGGTGTCCAGCTGAAGGGTTCTCCAAGGAATACCAGGCCATGTCTGAACATCAGGAGAGTCACCAAACTCATCCCAGGGCTGGAGTCCCTCTGCTCTGGAGCCAGGCTGGGGGTTCACCTGGAGAAGGGAAGCATCCAGGGAGACCTCAGAGCCCCTTCCAGCACCTAAAGGGGCTCCAGGAGAGCTGGAGAGGGACTTGGGACAAGGGATGGAGGGACAGGACACAGGGAATGGCTTCCCACTGCCAGAGGGCAGGGTTAGATGGGATATTGGGAAGAAATTGTTCCCTGTGAGGGTGGTGAGGCCCTGGCACAGGGTGCCCAGAGAAGCTGTGGCTGTCCCTGGATCCCTGGAAGTGCCCAAGCCCAAGTTGGATGGGGTTGGAGCAATCTGGGCTAGTGGAAGGTGTCCCTGCCCATGGCAGGGGGTGGAATTGGATGAGCTTTAAGGTCCCTTCCCGCCCAAAATCATTCCAAGATTACAGGATTCCATGAACATGCTGATAGTTTGTCAAAGGACATTCTTTTGTATTTTTAGGGAGGGCAAATCTGAGAAGCCAAGAACTTTCCTCTATTACATTTTTTTCTCTATTGACATTAACAGCTCCTGAAAAATGCCAGATTTTCCACTGTTGCCTTTAATGATCAACAGTTTATGCACAAATATGTGAAATGAACCCCACATCACCCAGCCAAACCCTCCCCACACCTTTCCACCCTTAAATAACAACATCCCAACCACCACCCTGCTCTGGGCTTATGGAATTAACTTGGGAAATCACCAGCTGACCACAGGAACAGGAGGTAACAGAGCAAGAAATTAATTTTCCCTTTCTCCACTCTCTTCCATCAGCTATTTAGAAGCCTTCTGGATGACCTTTGGAATCCAAGACAATTTAGGGAGAACTGGAAATCCTATATGGAAGAATCAGTCAAAAGACGAATTCTTATACAAGAAGCACTACTATTCCTCAGAAAAACATGGATTTGCTGCTTAGGAGATGTGAAACAACTTCACAGCCAAGTATTTCACATAACTCAGAGCAGAAACAAAGTCTATGTGGCACATTTTTATATTGAATTGTTAATTATTAAGAATTGTGATTTGTGCACAAGAGAAAATGCTTCAGAGAGATGAGAATTGACAAGATTATAAATTGGTTTAACTCACTAAATCTCAGCCTTCTAACTGATACCATATAATAACCAGACATGTTTTATTTTTCCTTACATTCCAGTCACTGAAGATAAACAAAGAACACAACTCCAAGCAAACCCAAATGACCTGCTCAGATGTGAACAGCCTGAACCACAAGCCTATGAACGACCCTGTTTTTAAGAAAATCATTGTTAGCTGCGTATTTTATATGGTAATTGTACATCCCCAGTTTATGAATAACAACAGCAGAGTTCTTCCCTTCTGATTTCAGAGCCACTTGAGCTATGCAGATTTCTGAAAGCTTATGAATATACAGAGCAACAGAATTGTGCTGAACATCTGTAAGCAAAATATGAAAAGATGTTTGGTACTGAATGAACATCCTGGGTTGTCTAATGCTGGCCAAAAATGGTGTATTTATGTATTAGGGGAATGCACTAAAAATAGCTCCAAACCCTGCACACCCTCCAGAAGCCCTTTTCAGATCATCCTCTGTATGGCTGTCACCAGAAAATGGAAAAAGAATTTTCCATTCCATTCCAATTTCCTTTCCCTTTCCCTTTCCCTTTCCATTCCCATTTCCATTTTTATATCTATTTCCATTCCATTCCATTCCATTCTATTCTGTTCTGTTCTGTTCCACCTTACACCTTCCCTTTTCCCACTTTTCACAATTTCCAGCAAGTTTCTGCCTTTTTGGCTTCCTTGCAGCACCTCTGCACGGTGCCTCAAGTGTCCATTATTTGTTCACATCGCTTTTCACACCCTTTCCCCGAAGCCCATGTGAGAGTTTGTCACTAAAAACAAGCCCCAGTGTCAGCATTTGGCACAAAAAGTGGTAACAAGAAAATAAACCAAAGGAAAACTTCCAAGTGAGTCCAGGAAAGCCAGGATTTACTCCACCAGCAGCATTAGTTGGCTGCCAGGGGTTCTGTGGTTCAGATCACAGAAAGAAACCGTGTTGGGTTTTTGAACTGTGGAATGAAAAATAAATGCAAGGGTTCGGCCTGTAAATGACAGAATGCTGTGCACTAAACTGTGGGAACAATTAACAGATTATTAATCAGAACAGAATATTTGTTCACACATTGATTCATTAATTATTAGGACACAGCAATGGGATGGGCATCCACAGACTTCAGTACAGTTTAGGATGCAAAGCCAACCCCAAATCTCCTCAGTCACTGCAGTCACTCATTTAGCTCTTTGTTGTCATTCATAACCCAGGATTCCATTCCCAATCCTTAAAAACCAAAGAGGAAAGACTCACCTGAGCACACCTCTTTGTAGGTAGGATTTGGGGTGTGTCCTCCTGCATAACCCACTTGAGTGGAGTAGACTCCCTTCTGCCTCCAGAACTTCCTCTCAGCTCCCCAGAAACAGCCCATACCTGAAGAGGGCACAAAATACACATCGTGAGGTCAAAATCTGCCAATACTCAATCACTCATTTGCATACTAATTGCAACAGGGCATAGTGGAAGGAACATCTATAGGCAGCACCGGCTGGACAAGTGTTTTCCAAGTTTATTTATAGGGTAACTATAAAGAGAAATCCATTCTGCATCAGAGCACGACTCAAACACAGCTTGATTTATGCTTCTGAATATCAATTTATCACAGAGGACAAACCTTGGAAGGGTTCAAAGACCCAAACAAGGAGAATTCTCATGCACACACCAAAAAAAAGTTCCTTACAAGGCAACTGTGCTGTTTGTGCAGCACCATTTTTACCTGAGCTGATTAGGAAGCTGTCAAAACACAATAATTTGTATTAATGGCAAACAGTTATTTAATTTTCTGCTTTCAGGCAGAGGTGGCAGCAATAATGGATTATATTATATGTTATATAAAGGGAAAAACGCTTCGGTTTAACAATTTATGCACAGAGATATTTGATGTTCAGACAAGATTTTTGCAGCCAGTCACCCCCATTGCCAATTATCAAAGGACATCAGACTGTTTGAGGGTGTAAATTAAAAACTGTCCTGGTTAAAGGAACTGAGGAGCAAACCCCACCAACACTGACAATTGTCAGATGGCTTAGTTAAATAAATGTTTAAGGGACTATTTATTAGATGATTTATTTAGAGTGTCATGGAGACTCCAGTATTGTCAAACTGGAGCAACGAATTTTCCTTTTCAATGATAACTTCCTGTTATTATTCCCTTTCTAAAACAGGTGAAATAAAGGCAGTAAAAATGAACTAAAAATTAAATACGCTCAGAAATCAGTGATCCATGAGGAGTTTTCTCCTGGTAACACTGCAGATATGACAGGTTAGAAGGACACAGAAATGATCCTTCAAAGTACAACCAGAAGAACGGAGCAGCCCCTCCTGCAACCTTGATGGTTCACAATGTTCTTTCTTTGAACCTTCAAAGATGAACTTCAAATTTAAGTTTTATTGCACCAAAAGGTACAGAACTGGGATTTCTACTTCTAATTCAGGTGCTTAAGCAAGCTGCAGGAATTAAGAGCCAAGGGCTACATCTGGAGATCCTGGAAAGAGGCAGGAACCTCCTGAGGACAATTCCTGCAGAAGATAAAAACTGATGATGAAATTGCAGCTATTGTCCCTTGGTTACAGAGATAGCCAGAGCTGTTAGGCTTGGGTTCCTCACCTAAATCAGGCTGCTGGCTCCAAACCCTGCCCAACCCGGCCTTGGACACTCCCAGCGATCCAGGGGCAGCCACAGCTTCTCTGGGCACCCTGTGCCAGGCCCTCACCACCCTCCCAGCCAAAAATCCCTTCCCCATATCCCATCTATCCCTGCCCTCTGGCAGTGGGAAGCCACTCCCTGTGTCCTGTCCCTGTTCCCAATATCCCACCCAATTCTCCACTTTTTCAGTGGAAGGCCATTTCTCCTTGTCCTGTCCCTCCATCCCTTGCCCCAAGTCCCTCTCCAGCTCTCCTGGAGCCCCTTTAGGCTCTGGAAGGGGCTCTGAGGTCTCCACGGATCCTTCTCTTCTCCAGGTGAACACCCCCAGCTCTCCCAGCCTGGCTCAAGAGCAGAGGGGCCATTGGAACTCCCATGGAACTGGGCACACCAAGGCTGAATGGAACTGCTTCCAAGGGTGATTTAACTTGTTTTGGGGATTTCTTCTTGGATCCCAAGTCCGGATCTGCATGAGACACGTGGAAAACAAACTTCTGCCCAACCCTAATACTTCAGTGCTGTGCACCCTTAATATTCCATGGGAAGTTTGAGCTACAGATGTTTAAAATCCCAGCTGTGCCCGCAGCTGAGGCTGAGGCTCTCGCAAGAAGGACTCTGGAGACAATTTATCAAACTACCACTGGCTGGACAAACACACTGAGGGGTGGCCAAAGAGCAACTTCAACCACGCCAAGGAATAGGACAGACCCACATTTTTCCGCACACCACATTCCTAGACCTGCACCTGAGCGTGAATGAGCAACCCAAGATTATGGACTCGGGTTTGAGTTCAGACACAGGCCCAACTTCTAATACAAAGTGGAAATGCTCATTCTCAGTGTTTCATTTCAAGGATTTTAATGCTCAATAAATCCTTAATGGTGCTGTTGAAATCCCTGATCATCAGGGCAGAGGTCACTGACCTGATCAATAACTATTATTTGGGATTCTCTCACTGATAATCCTCTCTGACCTCTCTCTCCAGGGCAGTGCTGGAGTCCCCATCCCTGGAGGGATTTAAAAGCCGTGAGGATGTGGCACTTGGGGACATGGGTCAGTGGTGGCTGTGGCAGTGTGGGGGGATGGTTGCACTTGATCTTGCAGGGCTTTTCCAACCTAAACTATTCCGTGACTCTGTGGATTTGAGCAGTGACTTGTGTCCCCATCATGGATTCTTCCATTTTCCCCTCTTCCAGCTGATGCCCGAGTTCATTGTGCCACCCTTTCCCGGAGAGAGAGGGATTTTATTCTCCTGGAGAGCTGCTCTCATCATTTCTCAAGTGCGCTGCCACCTCACACAAACAATAAATCCTCCCATCCCCGAGAGCAGATAAAATTGAAATCTTTGTCATAATAAAACAACCTGCTGGTAAAGAGACATCATTTACAACAATCCAGCACTAAATTGCTTTCCCCAGTATTAATCCATTCAGCTGATGTTTGTTATTCTGCTAAAGTGGTGCCACGTTCGACAGAGAAATTGTCATAAGGAGAGAAATATTAACAATAAAATCCCACATAATATTCCGGAATTAGACACGTGAGCTCATGGAGTGCCTGTTTTCCAGAGCATTGGCTGCCTCAAGCCATGGTTAACATGGACAATTATTACCAAAACAGGGAGATAATTTCAGTTCAAGATTTCACATGGTCTTGTAGTGCAAAAAAAAAAAAAGTTTACTTCCCTTAATTATTACCACTTTAGTAAGGAAACTGAAGAAATAAATAATTTAAATAATAAATTTAAATAATTAAATAAAAACTCATAGGGGGAAACAAAATAGTAAAAAAAGGGAGGAAAAGAACCATAAAAGCGAAATAAGCCACCCATATTATAATTTAAAACTGGAAAACATGAATGTGATTTTAAACTATTCATGAAGTGATTTGCATAATCCCCAGTACTGGGGAAGTGAGTGCAGCTTTGGAGTTACAGAGGGAGCTTCCGGAGGCATTCCTAAGAGGAAGAAAAAAAGGAAATGCAGGGAAACACACTCACATTCCCAGAAAAAACAGTCTTATTTGAACATAATGGGTATTGCAGAGGAGTGTTTAAGCACTGAAGATATTTGTCAGTTTTTAATTGCTAATTTGCAAAACAAAAACTATTCTTTTAGTGATGGGTTTTGACTGGCTCTTAATTGGAATTTCAAAAGGTATTTTAAGATTTTTTTTTTCCTGGTTTTGAACTTCAAACCCAAACAGATTCAAACAGGAATCCTAAAACATTCAAGCATCCCTATGAAAAATATTAATCAAACAATCGGGGAATAAATTACAGAATCTATATTCCTTTCCAGCATCCACATCCGTTTTCTCCAGCTATTCTCTTTATGGATCCATACTCCTATAAGTCCTCTGAACAAGGCTTTTTGTCACCAAGGACCCTGTGTTTCCATAGGCAACCCAGTAATTTGCATATTCCTAATAAATAGCATAAGCCGAAATATTCTTCTAAAATAATGAAAGCAAAGTGCTACTTTGATAAGAGATAAGCACCCTGTTTTTAGAGATAAAGAATTTTGAAATATTCCAAAACAAACAGAGCAGAATGGAACCCCAGGTGTTAGCAGGGATGAGCAGCTTTATGGATTAACCACATTGACCAGGTCTCCAGTGGCTGCACAGGAGCTCCAACATCCAGGGATTCATTTATTTGCCTAAATGGAGACATTCAGGATCATTTGAGATGCCTGAGGATATCCAGGACATCTGTGTGCACAAGGCTGACATAAATGACAGAGAATTCGGGAGAGATGCCGGAAAGGGCAGGGAAAACGCTCCTGGACATGGCACGTGGAACTCAGGGAATCATGGAATGGTTTGGGTGGGAAGGGACCTCAAAGCTCATCCCAGTCCCAGCCCCTGACATGGGCAGGGACACCTTCCACTAGCCCAGGTTGCTCCAAGCCCCATCCAGCCTGGCCTTGGAAACTTCCAGGGATCCAGGGACAGCCACAGCTTCTCTGGGAAACCTCTGCCAGGGCCTCACCACCCTCACAGCCAACAATTCCTTCCCAATATCCCACCCAATTCTCCACTTTTTCAGTGGGAGGCTATTTCCCCTTGTCCTGTACCTCCACCCCTTGTCCCAAGTCGCTCTCCAGCTCTCCTGGAGCCCCTTTAGGCTCTGGAAGGAGCTCTGAGGTCTCCCTGGAGCCTTCTCTTCTCCAGGTGAGCACCCCCATCTCTCCCAGCCTGGCTCCAGAGCAGAGGGGCTCCAGCCCTTGGAGCAGCTCCGTGGCCTCCTCTGGACTCTCTCCAACGGCTCCACATCCTCCTGATGTTGGGGATCCCAGAGCTCCAGGGGGGTCTCATTAGAGGATCCCATTTGCATATTTTAAGGCAGGAGAAACCAGTCCCTACCCCAGACACAGGCATTACAAAACCCTGGGAGTCTCTGAATCTGAAGTTGAATCCAGTCTCCCAAAGTACAGCGATTTGTGTCTGAAAGTTGCCTATTTCTCTTCCATATCCATGAAAAAATGACCAACCTGACAAGCTCAGTAGGACCCTGTGCTGCAGAGATGAATCCCAGGCAAAATTACTAATTCCAAAGTTATCTATCCTCATAATCATGTTCACGGCTTGCAATACTGTTAATTCCTTCATTTCCTGCGCAGTAGCCATCACAGAGCACCAAAAAACAGATGGGAAAACTTGTTTCAAAATTATTCAACATTCCAGACATTTTCCCCCAAACCCACGAGGAACTCCACGATCTCCAAAGGAAACCTTCCCTCACCTTTGTTCTGATCCCTTTTCCAGTGCCCGTTCCTATCATGTCTTTGAGTGATCCTCAGTCTCCACAGATTCCCTGATGTAAATTCCTATTTATGATTCCATTATGCAAATGAGCACAAGCAGTAAATTTGCATCAGAAGGGTATTCCTGATCCAAACTCCAGCCTCACAAGCTGCACCCATTCTGTGCTAATTAACATCCATTAACTCCGGAGCTCCGTGGAAGCTTTGGGGACTCTCAGCCTCCCCTTTATTCCATTTATTTAAAGAAACTCGCAGCGGGTGCATTGTGTTCTACACTGGCCAATTTTCACTCTTTATAACGTACACATACACGAGATTTTCACTTGTGGAATATTTTTAATGCCTTTTGTCCTTTATCTTCGTGGAATATCCTTCTCCAATGGCATCAGGTGCAGACACACCTGACTCCCCACCGACCTTTCCCTCCTGCCAGCTTTATCTCCAAGCCTTCCCTCTCCCTGCCTTCCCAGCAGTCCAACAGGACATCCAAAAGACTCCTT
>VZRQ01006456.1:73744-108228 GCA_013397975.1 Machaerirhynchus nigripectus | reverse complement strand
AATAAAACGTGCTGGGAAGACAAAGAGCAGAGTCCTGGAAAACTCTTCCCAGCGCCCCGAGGAGAGGAAGGAGCGGGACAGGATCTTTCCAGACAGAGGAGCCTCTCGTGCCAGGCTCTGCTCTGAATCCCTGGGAGCAGTGGCTGTGCCAGCTGCTTCGATGCCACAGGATCCAGCCACAGGCTGCTCCTATACATTGAGGCAGCAAAGGACAGCCAAGAGCACATCCCACCGGCTACCTTGGAGCTTCCTGCCCGAGCCAGCATCTCTGGGAGCTGGAGGCACAGCTGCCAGGATCCTGCTTCCCTTGGCCAGCACAGGACTTGGCCCAGATTTTGAATACGATTGATTTCGTTCCCTCTATAAAATCTGGAGAAGGAAGTGCTCAGCTGCTTTGAACTGAAAAGATTTTTTTTTTTTTTGTTCCCTCCCCCCTCCCCCAGTTGGAAGGAATAAACTGAGCCTCGGCGAGTTCCATCCCTATAGAATAATGCTCATTCCATACATTTCAGCCAAATGCCGAGTGTGATTGGCATTTTCCTCCTTAAAAAAACTGTGGAGAGCAGTTGGTACAGCTGACTGATTGAAGACAGTCCAAGTACTGATATTTCTGAGCACAGAGCCAAAGGGATATTGATGCTCTGTGCTCTGAAATCGTGGAGACCGTTAATTCTTAGAACTTCCCAGGGTGAGGAGGGGACCTTGGCTTCACCATGGAAGGTCAGGATGAGACCTTGGTGGGCACCATTGTGTTCCTTCCCAAAAAAAGATGGGCAAGTAAGTGGCAAGGAAGCTGTGATGGGAACCTGCAGATCTCTGTGGAGGACCTGTTGGGGAGAATCCAGAGGAATCCAGGGAGATGCTCCAAGGGCTGGAGCCCCTCTGCTCTGAAGCCAGACTGGGAGAGCTGGGGGTGCTCACCTGGAGAAGAGAAGGCTCCAGGGTGAGACTTTCAAGCCCCTCCCAGAGCCTAAAGGGGCTCCAGGAGAGCTGGAGAGGGACTTGGGAAAAGGGATGGAGGGACAGGACACAGGGAATGGCTTCCCATTGTCAGAGGGCAGCATTGGATGGGATATTGGGAAGGAATTCCTGGCTGTGAGGGTGGTGAGGGCCTGGCACAGGTTGCCCAGAGAAGCTGTGGCTGTCCCTGGATCCCTGGAAGTGTCCAAGGCCAGGTTGGATGGGGCGTGGAGCACTCTGGGATAGTGGGAGGTGTCCCTGCCCATGGTACAGGGTGGGACTGGATGAGCTCTAAGGTCCCTTCCCACCCAAACCACTCCGAGTCCATGATCTCCCTCTTTGGATAATCAGATCAAAATGCCCTGGGAACCCAGGAGAACACCCAGCATACCCAGTCTACACACAGTGGATTTTCACCTGGCTACAGTAATTTTTCTTGTCTTTATGTAACTCTATAGCACCAGATTCCCAAAAGATTAACTTTTGTTCTCTACAGGCAAATACTCCAGTCAGTCCCCTTGGCTCCACTGTGACTGTGGACACAAATCCGGGAGCAAACTGGATCTCAGATCCCTTGGGAAGTGAGCAGATACAGCTTTGCTGAACACTTTGATACTGTCTGTGCACTAACACAACTCTTAATAAGTGCTTGAAAATCTAAAATGATCAAAGCCATGTCCTCAAGACAAAAACACAGCACAAAACTACCCTAGAGCCTTTGTTCTGAGTTTTTTAAAGTTCTTGTCGAGGATCTGGAAAGAATTCCAGAGTCAGATTGAAATGCACTCTCATCTTTTGCACAGCACTGCGATATGTAGGGTGCTTTGGCAGCCATCTGGATCCATATAGGATTAATGTTATCAATCAGGATTTAAAACAAAACTGTACCATTGATACCCTCAGGGGTTTAACATCCAGCAGCCCCAGAATATCTGAGCAGTCACAGAATATTTGAGATCACTGGGAAACAATCAGCTAAGAAATGGTTGGGAGGAATAGGGTAAAAAAGCGGTGAAACAGAGAACAAGTTGAGCTGAAAGAAATAAAACTGCTGATGACAGATGGCATTAAGAGGATGATCTTCCTCGATGAGCGTTGGCTCTAATGCTCCAACAGGGTTGATAAATATGTTGAACAGCTTGCCTGGGGCAAGTCAAACAAAGCCCTGGGCAAGAAATTTAAAATGCAGCTTGCCTAACAGAGCAACTAAAGAGGAATTTCTTGGCTCACCGTTTTGCCAAGACGTGTTCTGTTCACACTGCATGAATTCCCAGGGAAACTGTTGGGTTTGCTTCTTTTTTTTTTCCATAGGAGAAGCAGAAGCCTCATGTTCATTCAAATTAACAAATGCCCAGGAAATTGGTTCCTGCCTGTGGCTGCTGACGTTGGACGCGGGCGTGGGCACGTGTTTGTGTACGGATGGATGTTTGGATAAAAGCTGCACAACAGATTATTGCAAAAGGAAAAGCAGATTATCATCAGAGGGAAGGAATATTTTACTGTCAAGAGAAAAACTGCCATGTTTTCAGCACGGGAAATGTGTCAGAAGGATGACTTTGGAAAAAAACCCTCGAAGACAACAGCACTCAAACTGGGAAAAGCAATGGGGAGATAGAGAAAACGACTGCAAAATGTGTTTATCAAACCCATCCTAAAGCATGTTACAAGTTATAAATAATACAAATTCAACAGGATTCAAACAAAGCTGAAGCCAATATCCAGAATGTTAATAAGGCACAAAGCACAGTTGCTCTGAACTTCCCAGGCAGAACACAAGAGGTTTCACATATTCCTGTTTCAATGCAATTTTGAGCTTAACCAGCAGAGAGCAGGGACAGACCCAAGTCAGTGAATCCCAACACTTCCCAGCCAGGGTGGCCTTCTTGTTCACTGCCTCCATATCCTTCCCCACCCAAAAAGCAGGAATATTTAAACCAGTTTTGTCCTGAAGATCAACAGAGCTGCTCTCTGGTGACTCCACACAATAAAATTCCATCATCAAAATTTTCTGGTGGAAAACTTGCCTCTACTTCCCAGAAACTGGAAGATTCAACTCAGCCAAAAAACCATTCCTGGTGTCCTGAAAGGTTCTCATCACACATATGGAAAAGCAGCAGAGGCCAAACTTTGTGACCTCAGAGAGCTCGTCCAGAATGTCCCTGTGCCCATGACACGTCCCCACACCTGGCAGAGCCAGGAGGACAGTGGTGCACCTCAATTTCCACCCACAAGCAGCAGCTGGACCCTCCAGAAGTTCATTTTGGATCTGAATAATCAGGATCTCAATATCCATTTCTCAGGAACAGAAGTAGAACTTGTGAGAGTGAAGAAAGCCAAGAACCTTGTTGGCTCTTCCCTCTTTTTCCATAGTCTTGGGATACAGACTTTGTTTCTAATCACTGCAAATAATCTAGCCTCACATAAATTAGAATATTCAATATTACTTTAAATACTCACAATCAAAGTATGAGTGGTCCCAAAAAAAAACAAATACTCCATTCTGGAAAAATACCAAAGGATCCCAACTAACAGATCTTTGTTTAAAAATCTCCTTTTCATGCCTTGACTGTGACTTTCAAAGGCTGGATTCAATGCCTGGGTCTTTTCCACCCTTAATGATTCTCTGATTCTGTGTCTATTGAGTAAGAGAAACACCACTTGACAAAACTCTCTATTTTCTAATCTTTTCCTTTCCGTATTTCGCTTGGTTTGTGTTCTTCAGTAAAACTTGGGATGAGTCAAGGGAACGGGCTCAGCCCCAAGGCTGCCAGAGCTCCAGGAGTGTTCAGACAACGCTCTCAGGGATGCACAGGGTGGGATTGTTGGGGTGTCCGTGCAGGGCCAGGGGTTGGACTGGATGATCCTGGTGGGTCCTCTCCAACTCAGGATATTCTGTGATTCTCTGAAGATGAGGCATGAGAGAATAGGAATCAAAATGTCTAACAATAAATAGAGAATTCATCCAAAAAACAGTTCAATGTCTTACTCCTGAAGATTTCCATGCTAAATAAAGTATTTGGTCTTTGATCATGGAGACATCGCAGAATCCCAGAATGGTTTGGGTTGGAAGGGACCTTAAAGCTGATCTCATTCCACCCCCCTTCCACTAGAGCAGGTCGAGGTCCAGTCTAGTCCATAGATTAGATCAAGTTTCATTAAGGAAAATGAACTAAAATCTGTCTACTTGGCTTTGTATAAATAATCAATCCCATCACATTTAGACAGGTGGAGCACTGGGAAAAACAAGATGAGCGGGAGGCTTTGGGAATTCAAGGCTGAACTCAGACTGTAAAAGATTTTCTCTCTGAAGCTGATTTCCCTCATTAGTGGTGTTCCTATTTTCAAACCCATGGCAAATTAAGGCTTTGCCACAGATTTGAATTCCACTGTGCTGGGTTCTGAGTACAAATGCAGAACAAAAGAGCAACAGGCCCAAAAGTTGAGTTTTTCTATTTACAGGGTCATTCATATTCCTGCGTTCCATAAACATCAAAGAGAACTGTCACAAACTGTAAATTTCAGGAAGGGGAAACCAATAAACACCTGCTCCCTTTCATGTTTGGGGATTTGGGAATGCAGCTGATCGAATGCTCATGGCTGGGATCAACAGGCAGCATTTTCCATGAACAGCTGACTGGCATCCAAGGCAATACTGCACCACAAACGGATCTGACCTGCAGTAAGAAGAGCTATTCACAAAGTAGGAACAATGAGTCCTTAAGTGCAAAATGCTGGGATTCAAATTGCATCTGTTTCTTGTCTAATCCATTAAATAGTCATCCTGAGGAGTCCTGCAGGCACCTGATGATTCTTGGCCACAAATATGATGCCTGAATTGTCCCAAGGAAACAGAAAAAAAAGTCAAAGTTTATGGTCAAAGATCTGATTCCTTGAACTATTTGTTTACACCTTCTAATTTCTCATTGGAAATAAATTATTTGAATAATGAAAATGTGATTAATAAAAGCATCAGAACTACTTAGGACAGCCCTGAATTGTACAAAAATGGAATCAAAACTTATTATAGAAGGGTTTGTGTTGGAAGGGACCTTAAAGATCATCCAGTCCCAACCCCTGCCACGGGCAGGGACACCTTCCAGTATCCAGGGTGGCTCCAAGTCCTGTCCAGCTTGTCCTGGGACACTTCCAAGGATCCAGGGGCAGCCACAGCTTCTCTGGGCACCCTGTGCCAGGGCCTCACCTCCCTCACAGGGAAGGATTCCTTTCTAATATCCAATTTAAACCTGTTCTCTGTCAGTTTGGAGCCATTCCCTCTTGTCCTGTCACTCCAGGCCTTTTTCCAAAGTCCCTCTCCAGCTCTCTTGCACGTTCCCTTCAGGTACTGGGAGGGGCTTGAAGGTCACCCCAAAGTGTCTCTTTTCCAGGCTGAACAATCCCAAACCTCTCAGCCTTTCCTCCCATCCCTCTGATCATCCCGGTGCCTCCTCTGGACGCACTCCAGCAGCTCCATGTCCTTACCGTGCTGGGCCCCAGGGCTGGAGGCAGCTCTGCAGGTGGGGTCTCACCTGAGTGGCACAGAGGGGCAGAATCCCCCCTCCCCTGCTGCCCACAGAGGGTTTCTGGGCTGGGGCAGGTCCAGCTCCCACCCCCCAGCACCCCCAAGCCCTTCTCTCAGGGCTGCTCTATCTGCTCATCCCCAGCCTGGATTGATCCCAGGGGCTGCCCCAACGCAGGTGCAGCACCTTCATCTGAAGGAGCACAGCAGAAAGCCCACAGATTCAGTCACCAAAGAACAAATCATGCCTCAACCTGGCCACCTTTCTCTCCTCTTTAAAGAAGAGAGCAGTTTCTTAATATATTATGTTTCCAGTGTCTGTTAGGGATAAAAAGAACCGCTACTACAATAATATGGTGAAGAGATGGAGATAGAGCTACACGGTCCTATCATCAAGCTGATTATTTGCTTCATTGCAAAGCATCACATCTTTAGTTCAGCCATTGATTGGAGGCTTTCAAACCGTTTTGTGATCTTCCTTCACTCTGAGCATTCCAGCGCTTGGCAGAGATTCATTTTAGATCATCCCCGGTCATTTGCCGCACTTTAGTGCTCCACTACTCAAGTAGAACTTGATGTACACAGAAAATAAGAGATGTCATCAGGGCTGTGTAATCCATTTCATATAAATCCATCTCTGCAGTAACACCCAAGCCTTACCCTTGTCTCGTGAAAATCTCTCTAATCTCCCAAGCCACCTTGGGGAGCTTGAGATAGAGAGAAGCAAAACAAAAAATATTCTGCTCTTATAAAAGCAAAGAGCCTCGTTTTGTTACCAGCAAAATAGGAATCACTTCTAGGGCCTTGCTGCAGAAAATAATAACTTGTTTACAAGGTTTGTTTACTGCAAGGAATAGAAGATTTGCCTTTTCTTTCCTTTTTTTCTGATGACTATTGCTGAGTTAAATGAACTGCCATAGCCACATTCAGAGAAAGTAATCTCATATTCCTTATTATATTCGTAGCCTTAGATTTCAGACAACAATAGAAAGCTGTAGGCACCCTGACAATTATTTAAACCTACAATCTATAATTGCTCAGGAGCAAAAAAATAATTACATTCAAATAACAAGCAATTCAACAAGCAGTCCTTTCATCCTCCTTTCCCCTTAACCCTTTTCCAAACCAATAAATGCCTTCCAAGAGCACCTAGATCATTCAAATGGATCTATTTTGAACCATAGCTGTCCTTAATGGAAATATGGAAGTTCCAAGAGTTATTTGCTCATCTGTTGAGAGCCAATGAAATGATTTTGAGTTCTCACTTGCAAAAGAGAATAATTCTTCCTATCCATCTCCAAAAAAAAAAAAAAGATAATTATTCAAGAAAATACCAGAGTAGATTGTAAGAGAAAAACTAATTTATATCCAGAGGGGCAGACAGAGGCCAAATATTAACGTGGTTAGTCATTTACCCATCCTGCAGCACAATCATTCCCAAAAAACATGGATTGGCAGCTTTGGAAATGAAGGAGCTACAAAAAATGCTGAGGCAAAGTGGCACCAAGGGCTCAGCAAAGGAATTGCCATCACTCACAGCAAAGTCCACGACCTGCAGCACTCCAGATCCATGGTTTTCTCGGACATCCCAAAAAACATCCTGTGCCCTCCGGCTGTGGTTGGCAGGAGACCAAGCTGAAGGGCTGTGGTAGCGCACTCCTGCTGCAACAAACAGCCCCTCTAACACTGAGCTGGATTTTGGGGAGCCCCTGCCACAGATCCTTGTGGGAATACGTTTGGATAACTGCAGCTATCCAGCCAGGCTGGGATAACTCCACAGTCACAGAGACGGAGCTGTGGGGCCCCGGGGCGGGAGCAGTGAGAGGTGATTCCATGCTCTGCATCCAGCCCACCTGATCCCGAGCACACCTCCCGTATCCGTGCCAAGCCACAGACACATCCAGAAGGAGTTGTTGACTCGTTTACAGCATCACTGTGCAATCAGTAACGGTGTCTATTTTGGAATTTTGAGGGTTTTTATGGACATAGAACTTCAAAGCAGGTCGGGGCAATTATTGGAACCTTTTCAAGTTTGCAAAATTTGTCCACCAGAAAAAGACTCACAAACATCTTTACACCATTATTTCTTGTGACTAATCATGGAATGAAAGGATGGGTTGGGTAGGAAGGGACCTTAAAGCTCACCCACTGCCACCCCCTGCCATGGGCAGGGACACCTTCCACTATCCCAGGCTGCTCCAAGCCCTGTCCAGCCTGGCCTTGGACACTTCCAGGGATCCAGGGGCAGCCACGGCTTCTCTGGGAAACCTGTGCCAGGGCCTCACCACTCTCACAGGGAAAAATTTCTCCCCAATGTCCCTTCTATCCCTGCCCTCTGGCAGCAGGAAGCCATTCCCTGTGTCCTGTCCCTCCATCCCTTGTCCCAAGTCCCTCTCCAGCTCTCCTGGAGCCCCTTTAGGCACTGGCAGGGGCTCTGAGCTCTCCCTGGAGCCATTCCTTCTCCAGGCTTTCCAAGTTACCCAGGATACCCAGGATGAATTACTCCCAGATTGACACACAGGTCTCCAGCAAACTACACGATGGTGTGAAGAGGGACCATGTGAGTGACCAAAAATCCTTCTACATCTAAAAAACACGCCCAGATCTTTACTGCAGTAAATTCATCTTGGGTTTAATTGGTCTCCAGAAAACAAAAGCAAATTAAAATCTCTTTATCTACCCATGGGATAAACCCCATCCCACTGGGTGAGTCTGAGTGTCACCACTCTAACATTCAAACCCCTACGTTTGTCCTCTCTTGGTGTGTCGGGAACACTCCACAGAGTTCCCTGAGTGACTCCCACCCTGCTGTGCAGCTGGATGTTGGAGTCAGGGATTGTCTGGAGCCCTTGGGTACCCTGATCTGGTGTAAATCCAGAGACACAGGCAGCGTACAAGGGACAGACACAGTGACAACAACATTCCTCACCACACCTTCCATCCCAGAAGAGTCAGAAAAGGCTGGATGACCATTAGACAAATGAGGTTCCATGTCACCCCTTTGGACACCAGGAGGACACCCTGCCCTCTCTCCATCCCCCTGTCTGTAAATGCTGTCCCTAATTCCAGACACATTCCAGCATCCCACTCCATCTCCATCCCCGTGACTCCAGCACGTGTCTGCTTCTGCATAATTCATTACATGACTCTCAATAATTTTCAGTCAAGGTTCAAGCAGGAATGTGTCACACCAGGATTAGATTATTTATGAGCATAATGTTGGATTTAAGCCAATGACACACCAATAAATTCTATCTCCAAGCCTGACATATCTCATGCTGTTTTCCCTGGCTCACAAACAAATAACTACGGCTGTGTCAGAATTACTTGCATTCAACTTATATCAGATTTTTTTTTTTTTTTTTTTTGGTGATTGGTTCTTATCTTGCTTGAAAAACTGATCATGTTGTTTCTTTCTTCCAGAGGCTGAAGTGTGGTTTTGCCTTCATTTCTCCAGTGTGTCCTGCATGGAGAGCAAAGTCAGGTATTCCAGAATAAAAATCTGGAATAAGGTGCTGTTTGAGCCTCGTAAAGGATGGAGTTTTTACTCTTTTCTAAAGACAAAAGGCTTGTGTCACCCAGGGAAAGCAGAGCCTGTACCAGCCAGCATTAATTGCCACCAAAAATAATCTAATATGGGCATTACCCAAAATAAAAGAATATATAATGTACCAGTAATACAAAAATACACATTATATATAAATATTTCTTAATATAAATATTGCTATATAACAATGTACATGAGGGATTCTCTGAGCAATTCTAGGATCAATTCTTCCCATCCAACCTCGTGCAAACTTGAACAACTGCACTGGAATCTCCACTATTTGTGCTCACGTGTGACAAAAGGCGTCCGAGCTCCTGTGACGGTCACTGGAGATCCAGTTCCAATGGAATGAGATGACCTTTAAGGTCCCTTCCAACCCAAACCATTCTGGGATTCTGTGATTCTATTCCAGTTGAGCCCTCCAAGCTTCAGGAGTATTTCTGAGCCAGTATTTCAGAAGTTGGTGAAGGTTTTTTTATCTTTGAATTGAAGCAAAGTTGCCTAATGATATATTTTTTCAATAACTTCATCGGGTGAGAAGAACTCCCGAAAATCAGGAAAATCACTCTAAATTCTCCCAAACTAAATAACCCAATAGTAAGTAATCCATATTTTTTTAATACAGGGCCCTCTTTGCTCAGTCTCACACCCCCAGATCTGAAATTTCCAGGCTGTGCCAGCAGTCTTGTGAAGATAAATCCATTAGGATCCGCTGACAACACTTTGGGGATGTCACAGTATATCTAAAATCATCAAAACAGCACCATTTTCCCCCTCCAAAAACCCTCTTACATATCTTTTTCGTGGCTGAACAGAGTAAATCATCAGCACTCCGTGTGTTTTATTCCATGTCACCACTCTCTGTGCTTTATTAGCAGGAATCCAAGGATAAACCCGATGGTAAATGTGCCCATCCCAGCACATAAACAAACACACACACAAATATATCTCCTGAAAAGCAGCATCAATCTGATCAGGGCGGCCTCCAGTCATTAACAGGATAAATTACTTCTATTTCCAACTCAAACCAAGTCAGAATGATGCCAAGCATATGTTCCTCCTGCTCACTGATATATTCCTATTTATCACTTGCAAGGAATTACTTCTCTGCAAGGCTTTTGCAATTGCTCAAGGTGTTCGTGCTGCCTTTTTGCATGGAAAATAAAACAATAAATTAATAAAATAAAATAATAAAAACCCCATAAATAAATAAAACATTACTAAATTTTAAAAATTATTATGTGGATAAACAGAAAAATAATGCTCCTCTTGAAGACAATTCCTGCTGCTGGAGATCACCGAGTCCTGTCCCAGAAGTCATGAAAATTAACTGTGTCTCTTCTACTCCTTTCTGTGGCCATACCCCCAAAACATAATTAGAAGGTTGTTTTAAGGTGAATGACGCTGATTAAAAAGCTGCAGTCTGACTTTTAAAAACCCACAGATCTTCCCTAATGTGCAAGAGCCACTCTAAGCAGAAATCCACACAAAGCTGAATTCTTCATTACCTCAAGAAACCTAAATTAACATAAAAAACTCCCTGATGGAGAAGCACAGAGATTGTGTTTGAAGGCCACATTACTTTTGTTTTCCAAAGGAAAAAGAGATGTGGCTCCTTTGAAAGCAAAGGATGTTCTGAAGGGTTGTGCTCATCAAGGACAGCTTTCACTTTGTGTTAGGGATATTTTATTGTCCCTTATTAGTGTTTATAAATGTCAGGAAATGTCCTTGGTGAGGACCAAGCAGAACTGGAGCATTTTGTTTTTATCAGGGTCTCCCTGCCCACTGCTCTGCCCATTTACATTCCCACAAAGCTGATGCACAGTTCCATCAGATCACAGCAGCAGCATTTAAAGCACAATGCCGAGGATATTCCACAGGACGAGAGAAACTGAGTATTGAGATTTTTGAAAAGGTCCCAGAGTTACGGTTATTTCTGTGCTTATCACCTTTTTTTTTTTTATCAGGCTTAGGGAAAAATCTTCAGTTCAGGGCTTTTCTGCTTCGGCTTTAAAAACTAAACAGAGAACATTCCCTGGCAGTGGCTTCAAAAAAACCCTGGAGGTTTGACCAGCAAGCCAGAGCATCTCACTTCAGGCAAGGTTGTGAGGGAGAAGATGACCTGAGGAGAAGGATTTGAGGATGGTAGTGAAGGAAAGGCTGGACACGCCCCAACCACGAGCACTTGGAGCCCAGAACCCCCCGTGCCCTGGGCTGATCCCCCAGCATGGGCAGCAGGGGAGGGGGGGATTCTGCCCCTCTGCCCCCCTCAGGTGGGACCCCACCTGCAGAGCTGTCTCCAGATCTGGAGTCAGACAGATCTGGAGTCTCCAGCAGCAGAAGGACATGGAGCTGCTGGAGAGAGTCCAGAGGAATCCACGGAGATGCTCCCAGGACTGGAGCCCCTCTGCTCTGGAGCCAGGCTGCGAGAGCTGGGGGTGTTCACCTGGAGAAGAGAAGGATCCAGGGAGACCTGAGAGCCCCTGCCAGGGCCTAAAGGGGCTCCAGGAGAGCTGGAGAGGGACTTGGGACAAGGGATGGAGGGGCAGGACACAGGGAATGGCTTCCCACTGCCAGAGGGCAGGGATAGATGGGATGCTGGGGAGAAATTTTTCCCTGTGAGGGTGGGAGGCCCTGGCACAGGTTGCCCAGAGAAGCTGTGGCTGCCCCTGGATCCCTGGCAGTGTCCAAGGCCAGGTTGGATGGAGCTTGGAGCAGCCTGGGCTAGTGGAAGGTGTCCCTGCCCATGGCAGGGGGTGGCAGTGGGTGAGCTTTAAGGTCCCTTCCTACCCAAACCATTCCATGATTCCACATTTAGGCAGTGGCAGCAATAAGGATGAACCAGGACCACACAGCAGGGGTTGGGAACTGGGCTGAGTTTCAGTTCTCTGGAAGAGGCAACAAAGAGACAAAATCAGTGTCTGGAAGACCGGAAAAAAGAAAATGGGAAGTAAGGGTAGATTTCTTTAATAAACACACTGCAAAGGTAAGAATGGGAACATGATTTGGTTTAGGGACAGAGCAGCCTCCTTTAGGCCATTCCCTTTTGTTACACCCTGACCTCCCAGGCTTTTTCTCCCATTCCAGAACTGCAGAAATGCTGTGTCCATTTTTCCACCACTCTGTGAACACGGGACAGCATGAATGCCTCAGAACTCTGCAAATCCAGCCAAATTAATACCCTTCTTTCTCTTCTCCAAGTGCTGAAAGAGAATTAACCTGAGAGGCATGAACCCCTTCTGGAATGCACTCCCTCCGGCCCTCAGTTCTTCCACAACGTGATCCTTGTACCACGTGACGATATTGCCGTGGATGTTTCTCCTCCATTTGGGTCAGACCAAACACGCCTCTTTCAACATCATCAAGTCCTTCATTTTCTTCAGATGGAGATAAAACATCTTCTGATGTGTACAATTGTTTTCAGTTTTCTTCTTTTTCTTTGAGCAACAGAGAAAAATCGCTTGTTCTATTTTTACTGTCTACAAAATAAAGAAGTGTTTCTCTTGGGGGCCAAACTTTGTTCCCTGTGATTTTCTTTTCCTGGTGAAAAATAGTCATTGAAAACTCAGCTGGACCAAACGACTTCCTAACACTGGTTCTTCTCTGACACAGCCACCAGCAGCTGTTCCATGGAGGAGGAAAAGAAACTCTGGATGGATTTATCCGTTCTTAAACACGTCATCCCACTTCCAAGGGAAATTATCTTCCTTTAGTTGAGAAGTTGCCCTGATCAGGCCTTTCTCCACAGAAACAGAATGGTTTGGGTTGGAGAAGCATTAAAGCTCATCCCATTCCACCCCATGCCGTGAGCAGGGACACCTTCCACTATCCCAGGTTGCTCCAAGCCCCATCCAACATTTATGGGAAGGAGTCGAAGCCCCCAAGAGCAGGGTGTGTTGGAGGAGCTCAGTTTTCCGAGGGCCCCAGACCCAGGTGCTGCAGAAGCAGCTGAAGAGGCCTCAGGAACAGGCTGAGAAACCTCGCTGGACAATCCTGGTGCATCCTGGTTTAATTTTTAAATAACCTTTGGAAGCAGTGGGAATGGTGGGAATGCACAGGGGGCATTCCTGATGGGAACAGGACACAATAACTCAGGCAAAACCACAATAATAACACAGCTCCGTGGAATTACTGGAATGTGCTGCTGTCTAATAAGTGCAGAGCAGAAGGTGACCAGGCCTGGATCTGTCTGCCAGCTCCGAAACGTCCATAATTAAATCGTATCTGTTCCTTAACATCCTGTTTCTGTCTGCACTTTGTTTACATCAAGAAACCAATTATCCCATTACAAGCCAGTCTGTGTCAGGCAAATGCAGCTCAGCCTGCTCCTACATTTTAAAAGTGTTATAATCACAAATCTGCACTATTGCCAGATTTCACTGGAGGTAAATAAGAGCCCTTCTATGCACACACCATATGCATGATGCTTCCTCTTGGAGAAATCAGGTGACATAGAAATCTCAGGGAATATGGAGGTGCTCTGGGATAAACTGGAGTCTTGCACCAGCAGCAGTTGATAAGGAAAAAGAGCACTTAAAATTCAACAGAAGCCTGATCAGAAACATTTCTGAGCCTAATTTGCCTGCCCATGGCAGGGGGTTTGGAACGAGATGATCTTTAAGGTCCCTTCCAGCCCAAACCACTCTATGATATGATAATGCACCAGTGCATTTAAATGTGCTTAAAATATGCAAAGAGTTACAATGGTACTGAGGAAAATACTAATTTCTTGAAGTCATGAACGTTCTGCAGCTTTCAGGCACTTGGAGGTTTTTTACCCCTGGTAAAAAAGTTGAATTTATACCCTAAACTTCTTCCTTTCAAAATATTATCAATCCCCCTTAAATATATTCAGATTTAGAGTTTTGGTTAGGTTTGGGGTCAAAATCAGTCTCTTAAGACAAAACACTTTTGATTGAACATATCCATGGCCATAAAACTTCCAAGAAAACTTTCTGGATGGGCATTTATTGAACAGCTTCTACTTTAACATTCATAATGCAAACATGGAACATCACTTCATGGAACATCATCACTTGTTCCACAGAAACACAGAACCCCAGAATGGTTTGGGTTGGGAGGGACCTTGAAGACCACCCAGTTCCAACCTCTTCCACTATCCCAGGTGGATAGTGCCACATCCAGCCTGGTCTTGAACACCTCCGGGGATGGGGAGTCCACAACTTCTGTGGGCAGCAGTCATGGAATTTGGGAATAGACTTCCAGGCATTTTTGACGCAGCATTCCAGTGTCTCCAGTGAAGCTGTGAGCGGTGCCTGTGCGCCTCCTGTTCCCTTAGTGCTTTAATCTCAGCTGGGAGCTGGATTACGAGGTCACAGGATGGGGAGCATTAAAAGATTTCCATTAAAGAATCACCCTCACCCTCGAAATGTGGCTTTTTTCCTCATTGTAGGAACAAGGACGCATTTCTTTATCCTGATGAACAATAGGTGCACCTCCAGCAGCTGAATGAGGCTGAACAGACAACAGGAGAGTCTCAAGAACATTTAAATCATCCTTTGAAATCTGTGAGGTTCTGCTATAGATGGGAAAGCTGCAGGAACAATGCCCCGAGTACATTCACCCGGTGCCTTGATCCAAACAAGCAGTCACACCATCAGATAAATAATCCACTGTTAGGAAGAGCATCTCGAGGAGGCTTTGCAGGAGAGGGAGCTGTGGAATGAAATCCAGCTGCGTTTTGCAGCAGGTGGAAGGCTCAGTGTTTACAACCCTGCATGATATTTTATTCTGCTGTTTTATTGGTGCCTCTAAAATGATCCAAGCAGGGGGGAAATTCACTGCAACTTGGCTGTCTCTACACAAGCAACTCTTGGGTTTTGCAGATCTTTTTAAGCAGTCACAGGATGGGTCAGGTTGGAAGGGAGCACAGCGGGGTCATCTGGTCCAGCTTCCTGCTCCATCAGGGTCATCCCAGAGCACATGGCACAGGATTGTGTCCAGGTCAGTCTGGAACAACCCCAGTGAGGGAGACTGGAATAAACCTAGTGAGGGAGACTCCACTGGGCAGTAAGAGGGATCTCTTCTAAGTAACTACTGCTCTTCCAGACTCGTCCCTGTGAATCCCATTTAAAGGATTAAAGGATGTTTCTGGAAGAGGGGTGTGAAAATCCTGTCTTGGTGAAGTGGAGTCAGAAATTCGACTGGCTCGGGGCTCTCTCCTGAGCTTACAGAGTCCCAAAATACAAAGAACTTGCTGTTAACAGGTTGACATATGGATAGGATGAGTAATAATCCCAGGAGAGGAATTCCTAATTTACAGTTTTCTTCTTCGAGTGCTTGTTTTAGAATCACAGAGTCCCAGAACGCTTTCGTTTGGGAGGGACCTTAAAGCTCATCCAGTTCCATGGGCAGGGATGCCTTCCACTATCCCAGGTTGCTCCAAGCTCCATCCAGCCTGGCCTTTTGTTCCCATTCACACAGGCTGGAGGGAGGAAAAGCGATCTGCAGCTCCCTTTTCCCATCCCACCCATCAGACTGGGATGCCAGCACCAACAAATGCCAGTGATTATCATCAGAGTCGTGTTTGTGCACTATTCCAGTGCAGGTCTAATAGCAAAATTCGGGATGTGTGGGTTTTCTGCTCCTTCACAGCACAGATGGCACCAGCCTGAGCTTTCACCACTTAAGCCCAACACTTGCAATCACAGCCTTGTGGAAAATCTAGGGCAATTTAAAAGGAATGGAAGTTCCCAGGCTTGATAGGAATGTTACAAAGTTCCTCAGGAATGCTTCAAAGTGCACTTCTTAACAGGATTTTGCAGTTTTCTAATTAAATCCTGTTGCTTTCTATGAAGTTTTACAAATTGTGTGCAATGAGCAGTGATAGAACCAACACTCATCACAAACACTGGAACTCTGATCTTATCATGACACAGGAAATAAAAAAAAAACCAAAAGAAGCTTCTTTTGTTAAAAAAATATTTGAACAGCATGGACTGCATCAATATGAGACAGCACCAGAACCCTCTGACCCTGCCTGCTGTAAGAAATTCAAAGAGGAATCTCTACATCCATCTCAACCTCGGAGCTCAAAAGGTTAAAATCATTTTCCATTTTCTCCAGAATAAAATTATAAAACAATCACTCATTCCACCACTCCAAGAATTTGTTTATGTTCCCAAAATCCACAGAGAAGGAGACACTGACAAAAAGGCAACACTGGACTGGAGGAACTCTGAAGAGAAGTTGAATAAATCATGTTGGAAACTGAAGGGTGACACCCACAAACCATTTCTCTTCTTCGCCATGAAACTACACCAATATCAATTCCACAGGAAAACTGACACTCACCAAGAGTTTTGCAATCATTAATTGATTGATAAGATCATTTTTGGAGTGTTAAATGAATGTGTATCACGGAGTGATTTAATATTTACTTAAGCATCACAGGTAGAGAAACATTTAACAGAACATAATACATTTCCTAAGGCACTTTGGACAATCTTGTTCATGTTAGTAGAAAAATATATCCTTTGTAAACAACTCGATTGTATCAAAACAGCATTAGGACATTTTTCATTCTCTGTAGCAATAAATTTGAATAATAATTGTCATAGAAATCCACTTTTTTCTTCCCCAATAAATCCCAAAGGCTTGCCTTAACAATGACTAACACAGCACATCCTGAAATGAGAGCTCTGACAATTCCCAGATTTGGGTTAAGTCCAGACCTTGGTTGGAAAAGGGTGATTTTCATCTATTTTAGGATGTTTATTACTTCCAGAAACTAATTCCTCTGGAGAAACACCTTTTCAAGTCTTCAAAAAGTGCTCAAAGAGTGACATTTTCATAGAAAAGAGACAGGTACAGTGAAATTAAACTTCTCTTTTCCAGCTGGCCACTTTTCCAGCTCTGATGGCTCCCAACAGGAATTCCACAGGACTATCACAAAGTCGAGTACAAACCAGCACGTTTGCTTTGGGGCATGCAAAGGGTAACAACTCTCCAAGTCCAGGAGACCCCAACCAGTTGGAATTCCTTGCATGGCTTAAGGGGTGGAGAGTCACGGATCACCTTCAGAATTTTACTTAAACTCATGAATGATCTTAGAGGAATTAGCATACATTTTAAAAAGCTATTATTTTGGAATTTTTAGGGAACAAAATACAGGATTTACATTTTCTGTTTCTGTAATTAAGAAAAAAACACATTTTTCGTGTATTTCTTTATATGGAAATGACATATAAAGGACATCTCCATCAATGCCCAGTGACTTTAGCTGGTGGCAGTGATTGGAAAATGGCAGGAGCAGCCCAGATTCTGAAACTCAAAGGAGTCAGGCTGAAATGAAGAAATTTGGAATGCAGGAACACCACAGAGCTTTGAGCTTTTATTTTCAAACTGATGCCTTACCAAACAGAGCCATCTGTGTTCCCTCTGGGAAAGGTTCAACCATTCTGTTTCCATTGACATGATGTTTATCTAGAAAGGGGAAAAAAAAAACCAAGTTAAAATGTGATAGAGTATTTGCTTTGCATAAAATCAATTGTTTATTTCTCACAGATCCATTGAAGACTGAACAACAATTCCCATGGGCAGGGACACCTCCCACTAGCCCATGTGGCTCCAAGCCCCATCCCACCTGGCCTTGGACACTGCCAGGGATCCAGGGGCAGCCACAGCTTCTCTGGGCACCCTCTGCCAGGGCCTTTCCACCCTCACAGCCAAGAATTCTTTCCCAATATCCCACCTAACCCTGCCTTCTCGTAGCTCAAAATCTTTTCACTGCCATCCCCACATTAATTTTTTGCTACTAAGACACATTTTGAACAGTGGTGGCAAGAAATGAAACTGCCTGAATTCAAAATACAACTTTCTGTTCACAAAATATTTTCCAGGGAGAAAACCAAGATGTTTCCTCAGTGCATGCATTATTTGAATTCCTTTAGTCCTGATGCTGGTGCGGAATAAACCAGCTCAGGTAAGGAATGTGGGCTCACTTGTGAATTCCCTGAAAACAGTATTTCTCATTAGCAGGGAGGCACATTCCCAATCCCAGCTGGCATCCAGCATTTACCAACAGTCAGTGAGAAGGGAAAATCAGGGTCATCTGCAAGTGGAGCAAGAGGTGCCACGAGTCAAGCAGCGGCATTCAGGAAAACTGAATGTCCTGTGCCTCCAGAGAGGGGCTTTGGGAAGAAAATTGTTGGGCAGCTCCAGAGTGGGAGTAGCATGACCAAGGTTTCAACCTCGCTAGCTGTAGCTGGTATTCCCAACATGATCTACAGCCACGGGAGAGGAGTGAACAGTCAGAAAAATTATGGAACATCTTGTAAGATCAAATAAACTAACCCTGCCCTCGCCCTGCTAGCTGCCTTCATTTACAGAGTGAGTGACATCCATGATGTATGAAGCAGTTATCATTTCAAATGGCCAGGCTTTCAATATATTAAAATTAAAATTAAACTTTCAGAGGTGAGACGGGCTTGAATGAAAGTAATATTTTCAGAGTTCTCAAGTTGTCTCCCAATGTCTTCACACTTTCGTTTCACAGATCTCAGCCAGATAAAATGATTCATTTTCTTGTCATTCATACTTTGGCTCACTATTTTTTCCAGTATTTCCTGCACAGATGCACTAAATAGTAAAAAATAAACGGAAAACCCCCCAAATTTAAAAGGACCTTAACAAAATACACATTCAACCTTAGGAAGAAAGTAACAACACCCAAATAAACAATGTGTATGTAGCAACAACCCTCTCCAAGGAGAATCAAACAATGTCCCACTTAGGGGCTTTTTACTGAACAGTTTTCCATGTGAAAATATTTTAATTCTCACCTACAAATTGGATTGACTGACTCCAGAAAGTCAGGAATACTTTGGCCCCATGGAGTTAAAAAAAAAATAGGACTATCCCGGTAGCTTGCCAACAGAAAGAATAAATGACTTTTCCAAGCTCATTGTTATTCCAGAGACAAGGGTTTGCAGTAAGTAGGATAAAACCTGGTCTTACAGAGCCATGGAGAGGTTTCCAGTGAGCACTGGACTGGCTGTGAGATCACTTCAGCTTCCTGGGGCTGAAAACAGCACATTCCACCCAAATACTGTCAATCTACAGGGTTAATCCATCAATGGATGTGGAAAAGCTGAAGTAGAAGGACATGAATCACCAAATCCCAGAATGGTTAAACCTTAAAAGATCAGCTACTTCCAACCCCCTGCCATGGGCAGGGACACCTTGAAATATCCCAGGCTGCTCCAAGCCCCATCCAAGCAGGCCTGGAACACTTCCAGGGACGTCTCTGTATCATTTTTTTTAATCTCCTTGATCCTCAGGGTTCCAAAGTACAGCCATTTGTTAAGGAATAGATTCTCACTTTTGTTTTATTGATATTCAGTCTGACAAAATTTTAACAAACATAAATTCACAAACAACAACCTCTCAAAACTTCCAAATGCTGCTCCATCATCAACTGCCGAAACTCTAAATTTTCCAAGCTAAGCCTGAGAGATTCCTGTGACACACTTTGCTCCCTGCTGAACAGAACCAGTAGGAGCTGAAAGCCACACAGGTCCTGGAGGACTTGACATTCAGCTTGAGCTTCAGGCAAAGTCTGCTTCAGACAGGTGCAGTTCCTGCCTTGTGCTCCTTAGATTCTTTGGATTTTAACAGGAATAATCCTTCACAGATCCAAAAACACACGGAAAGGTAATCAAAGGTCACTAAACAGGTGCTCAGTATTTCTTAGGCGTTACTCAGTTTTTGCACCTATCACTGGATAGCTTCTAACCTGGTCCTACAACGGCCCTTGGCTACAGAGTTCTGTCCACACATGGATTATCCCAGAACCACGGAATGGTTTGGGAAGGAACCTTAAAGACCATCTAATCCAACCCCCTGCCATGGACAGGGACATTTTCCACTAGCCCAGGCTGCTCTGTCCAACCTGGGCTTGGACACTCCCAGGGATCCAGGGGCAGCCACAGCTTCTCTGGGAAACCTGTGCCAGGCCCTCACCACCCTCACAGGGAACAATTTCTCCCCAGTATCCCATCTATCCCTGCCCTCTGGCAGTGGGAAGCCATTCCCTGTGTCCTGCCCCTCCATCCCTTGTCCCAAGTCCCTCTCCAGCTCTCCTGGAGCCCCTTTAGGCCCTGGCAGGGGCTCTCAGGTCTCCCTGGATCCTTCTCTTCTCCAGGTGAACACCCCCAGCTCTCGCAGCCTGGCTCCAGAGCAGAGGGGCTCCAGTCCTGGGAGCATCTCTGTGGATTCCTCTGGTCTCTCTCCAGCAGCTCCATGTCCTTCTGATCTTGGGATCCCAGTGCTGGAGGCAGCTCTGCAAGTGGGGTCTCATGAGGCTGAGCAGAACCATCTCCCTCCCTGCTGCTCTCACCATGAGTCTGTATCTGTACCAGTAAAGCACTCAAACAGAAAAGTTTTATCTACAAACTATCTGAGAGTTAATTAGCCCAGCTGAAATCATGTTTGATTCTATCCCAGCAATTTATCAGTGTGGACAATCGGCTTCCAATGCCTGGGCCTGTTCTCTGGCACATTTAATTTGTTAGGATACATTTCATTTATCCTCACAGTTCCATGGGTTGATGGTATCACAACCATAATAGATTAATTTAACAATGAAATATGTTCATATGAGAAAGTTCTGTAAAAAATATTTCCTTTCAAACCAGCCTGACTTAGGTTCCAACCAGATTTACAAGCCCAGAGGATATTTAAAGAACTCAGGGTTAAGATACCCCCAGACATTTAATGAACATCACTTCTCTTTTTGTGGACCCAAATGAAGATGCTTAAAAAAGGTTTGGCTTTCAGAGAATGCTGATCCAGCAGTGAATGAAAATCAGGAATTTTCCGGTCTCAAAATATTCAATCTCAAGCAATCACAGCAAAGATTTGGGAACATTTAAATTCTATTAGTAAGAGATTCATATGTTCTTCATATTTGTCTTTTGATGTTTTCTTAAGCCATTAGGGAATATTTAGATTACATATCCAAACTTGTTTTATCAGAGCAGCCAGAAAGTTATTATTTTTAAATGAAAACTGAGATTCTCGCATAATCAAATTAATCCAGGAGTAGAGGTCATATTTATACGCAAGGACTGTTAATTTTCCATGGTAAGTACAGGCAGGAATTGAATTGAAAATAGCTGATTAACCAATTACCAGGAGCCTCCTCCATCTCCTAAAGCACAGCCACGATGGGGACAGGGCAGAGGAGGAGGAAAAGGGAAAAGCAGGGATGGGAACATCCCAAAGTAAATCAGCTGCCTCTTTAAGGACTCCTTTCTCCTTTCTTTCTGGCCTTTTCCTACATTTTTCCTACATTTCCCATCACACCCCCATGGTGGAGGATTTTGGCTGCTGAGGGGTTGGGAATTCGGGAGAAAATACAGATCAGGGAACATAAGAAGTTTTAAAACAGTTAAAAAAGGATCTCACAGGTTATTATTTCCAGAAGTGGAATAAAAGGCATAATATAAATCCTAAGAATTACAAGATGGGCACCAAATAAAGCACAAGGTGGGATTTGAGGGGTTTTCCTGTGCAGGACACGATGATCCTTGTGGGCCCTCTCCAGGATATTCTGTGATTCCGTGGTTTTATGAAACTTTCAGTGTCAGCCGTGCAGGGCATGTACAGATAATATTTAGTGGAGTTTCCATATTCATTTTAAATAAAAGTTTGGAGGCAATAAAGGGGTGTAAAATTTAGTGTCAGGCCTGTGTCACACAAGTTCCTTTCATCAAAATAAGGAGGGGTGGAGAAAAACGTTAGGCATTGAATAAGCAAGTTATTTAAATGTCTCTTAAATTGTAGGTGTGAGAGGAAGAGGTCATCCCCAGCCACAACTCCGCCTCCCTGCAGCAAAATATTGAAAAATAGGATGACAGATGCCACTGGAAAACTCAGAACACGGAGACAGACTGGCGGCATTTCACTGTAACCCACAGCTGGGATTCCAAAATTCACTGAATGCCCAAGTTTAAATTTGGGGGTTGTACCCTCCAGAAAGATCAAAGCACAGTGAATTAGGGAATCACTGAATTGTTCGTGTTGGAAGGGAACATAAAGCTCATCCCGTTCCACCCCCTGTCATGGGCAGGGACACCTTCCACTAGCCCAGGCTGCTCCAAGCCCTGTCCAACCTGGCCTTGGACACTCCCAGAGATCCAGGGGCAGCTACAGCTTCTCTGGGCACCCTGTGCCAGGGCCTCACCACCCTCACAGCCAAAAATTTCATCCCAATATCTCATCTATCCCTGCCCTCTGGCAGTGGGAAGCCATTCCCTGTGTCCTGTCCCTCCATGCCTTGTCCCAAGTCCCTCTCCAGCTCTCCTGGAGCCCCCTTAGGCCCTGGAAGGGACTCTGAGGTCTCCCTGGATCCTTCTCTTCTCCAGGTTTCTTCATTGATCCAGTGTGGGAAGGGACCTTAAAGCTCATCCAGTTCCAACCACAACACCTTCCACTATCCCAGGTTGCTCCAAGCCCCATCCAACCTGGCCTTGGACACTTCCAGGGATGGGAGTGGTACAATGAGAAAACCTCAATATACAGAGCATAACTGAAGACCAGTGGGTTTCTTTCCTACCTTGCCAACAAGGAATTATTTTTATTTTCAGTGAAAGGCTGCAACACGTAGAGGGAAAAAATGGTGGAAGTTTGGCAGCGCAGTGTCACCATTTAACGTGTAGTGGGGATAAAGGTCCCTAAGTGTCACCAGAGAGGAGAAATCCTAGAGTAAAGACGACTAAAGTAGCAAAAATAAGGAATTCACTGCTCTTGGAGTTTAAGTTCAACACAGGAAAACTCAGTTCCATGGAGCCAAAATCAGCCTTACTGACTAGTATTTACTAAACAAATTTTTTCCTTTTTATTTTAACCATTTAACCTTTCATTTAACCAGTGCAGGTCAGCAGAGGCTGAACCAGACACTGTTCACTTTTCCAAACAGCCATATCCAGTGACATCCAGGAACTGGATTCCATGATCCTTGCGGTCCCTTCCAGCTCAGGATATTGGGATTCCCCGATCCTTTACAGAGCCTACATTGAAGTCTAAAGGCAGCAGTGAATTTATTAATGGTGAATTAACTCTACTAAAACACACCCTTCCATTATGCCACATGGAATTAGCACATTAACACACTGCTATAAACACATAACAGGAACAAAGGTGTTATTCCAATTTCCAAACAGAAAACTTACTCAATATCCTCAAAACAAAACTCTCAGTGTACTTCCATGTTATCGGATGAGAACTTCATTATATTTCATTCACCTGCTTTAGAAAACAGGGATCTGACCTTGGTTTGTGCTTGTGCCTGAGTAAATGAACTGATTCTAGAACCTTCTGGGCTCCAGAATCTCTGTTCACTTTTCACTTGTGAAAGCCACAACTGGCCAGCACTTCTGAAAAACAGATCGTTGGGTTGTAGACCTAAATACCTTCAAGCGTGATTTTTTAAACCTAAGGATGTTTATTTATTTTTTCACTGTTTCATAACCTAAAGAAAGGGTTCTCTAAAAAGGTACCTGATGGGTGTGCCAAGAGGAGTCACACATGCTTCATGTGCCAAAATTATGCCATAAATGAGGATTTGGTAAATTGTACAAGGATAGGATTGATCCAAATCCTCACGTGCTCAAACAGAGAGTGAAATCATTCACCTTATTTATATCCATCCCCTCTCCCAAGTTCTCCTGGACACCAGAAAATGCTTTGGAGGTGGTTTCACAATGGTCTGCAAAGGACAGAGGGAAAGTCTGGCTCTTAAAGAGAAAGAGTGTAGGAAGTGCTGCTGAAGGAATAGGAATTACCTGCTAAATGCCCCTTTTCCAACCTAAACTAAGACCCCCCATTTCTCCTTGTTCCTGAAAGAGGAATTAGGATTTCAAATTTGGGGGTTTCAAAAACTACTCAGTGGAAAAAAAGCAAGAAAGCAGAGCCTCACTGGGGCTCTTGGAGGACTAAAGAGAGGCACACAAGGGAGAGGGCTGCTCTCCTTGAGCAGGATGAGATTTTTAATTTACGGCAGAATTCCATCCATAAATCCTTCCTAGCTGGTGATGAAATAGAAGCTCTTCTTTCTTTTCAGGTCTAGTTCAACCAGCAGAACTGTCAGTTCTAAAAGCTCCTGCGCAATAAGAAAACCTCCTGTCATCCCAGACAAACCCTCAAGTGCTACAGTTCAAATCCCTTTGTGTCCAAAGGATATTTTCAGCACAGACATCGATCCTCAATCCTTATCATTTATGTCTCTGCCTCTGCAGAGATCCTCAGCACTGGCAAAGAGATGGTGAACAGGATCTGCTGGGTTTCTTTCACCTCTCACTTCCCCAATTCCATGCCCCATCAGGAGAGATCAGCTGTCAGCTCATGACCAATTAAAAGGAGAGGTGGCTACGTCACAGTAACTCAACAATTTGAATTTAGAATTATTTGAAGGATTTAGCCCACAACTATCTGTGGTGCTGTCCTCACATGCTGGATCCCAGCTATTATTAAAAAAACCCTGGTATCACTCAACGGAATCCAATAATCACAAATGTTCTTGAAAAATACCTAAGTTTATTTATCAAAACAGCACAGGAACGGAAGAGTGGCAGCTGAAACCAGTTCGGAAATGTATTCTGGGGATGATGTCTCCCAAAGTGACACGCTGTGCTCGCTGCATCCAGGCCATCAAACAGATTGGGACACAGGAACTGACTGATGGCACGGAATGTGATGTGTCCTAGCACAGAGTGCCAGCTCAGCCTCCAAAACACACGGGCTCCTCAAAAAACAGAGGTGCTGCTTGATGAACAAAGGCCAGAGATCACACAGTGGGTTTATTCTGCAGTTCCTACCGGGAAATGGACCAGGAGCGACAGGAAAAGAAGATTTTGGAATGAAAATGAATAAATTTCTTAGATGAGGGTGGTGGAGGAGCAGAGGAGGAGAAATAGTGATTGTGAAATTCCCAGTCCCCTGGGGTAGAGCTGCATACTGGGAGTGGGGGAGTGGATTTGTGCCAGCTTGGGGTGAACTTGGGGTGTGGGAGTAAAATATGAGGATCAGGAATATACTTGGGGTATGAATAGAGGAAAGTACCGGAACAGACTTACTGCTGTCCAGGAGACAAGGTCACAAACCATGGAGTGGCTGAGGGAGCTGGGAAAGGGACTCAGCCTGGAGAAAAGGAGGCTCAGGGGGGACCTTGTGACTCTGCACAACTCCNGGGGGAGTTGGCACTGGGGGACATGGGGCAGTGGTGGCCTTGGCAGTCAGGAATGTTTGGACTCGCTGATCTCTGAGGTCTTTTCCAACCTAAGCACCTCGGGGACTGTGAGATTATGTGACTTCCCCATACACAAAGTATATGAGGCCCAGATAAAGGTGACCCTCACAGCCTGACTGTGCCCACATTTGCTACTGGATCTGTTCTCTGACTCTGTAGATGCTGAATTTTGGGTGTTTGGGGTACAAAAATTAGGGCTAAATTAAATACTCTTAAACTTGGATCCTTGCACTTAGCTTTTGTCATCCACACTGGATATCTACATCTGAGTATTCAGCCTTGGATCCTCCTGTACTCTGGAAAGAACCAGATACTTGTGGTGATTCATTTAACATCTTGTTTTCTTCAGGATAAAACCAATCACACTTAAAAATGTCACTTTCTGAGCACTGATTATGAGGAAAGTAGTGACAAACTCAGATGAATTCCACCTCTAACCCTGCGGTAATATCACAGAAATTTAGGGTCTATTCCTGGGAAGGATTAGATGTACCTGTGTGTACACAAATATTTATTAAAATATTGCCTCGACAGCAATGGAGATTATGGGTTATGAACCAGAACAAACTTTAACAGTAAAATACATTATCAAAATAGCAAAGGAAACAATGGCAGGGGAAAATAATGACACCAACCTAAAGGATTCTATGACTGTGTAAGGATCCTGTCTAGAAGGGCTGCCAGAAGATCAGAAAGGTAACATAGACAGATACATGGGATACACAAAGTAATCAACTCTTCTGGTATTTTTGAGACTGTCACATCATTTCACTTCCCAAAAACCTAACTCAAGGAGTTCTGTCATAACACAACGAGCAGTTCTCATTTTTAAAACTTGCTCTTTTTAACCTCCCAGAGAAGCTGTGGCTGCCCTATCCCTGGAAGTGTCCAAGGCCAGGTGGGATGGGGTAACACAAAAGAAAATAATAAAAAGTACAGGTTGCTCCAAGTCCTGTCCAGCCTGGCCTTGGACACTTTCAGAAGTCTGTAAGTTCCTGAAACATAAAATAGAAAAGAAAATAGAAAAGCACTAAACCTGGAGCAGAGCCTGGCATTGAGTTATCCACGTAACACAGACTATCCAGGCCATCTCCGCCGTTCCCACTTTTCATGGAGCCTCTTGTTAGCATAGGAACTGAATGAAGATGATAAAATACAACTGGATTTACTTCATAATTACAGACAACACCTCTCAAAACCCCACTTGAAACCCTTATCTAAACCAGCTTGGGTAAGAATGGCATCAGGCAGGCTGGAAAACCAAGAGTTCCAAACAAAGGACGGTGATAAACAGAACGCAAGGGAGCGGGAAGGAGATGTCCAGTGGGGTGTGGCGAGCGGGGTTGTTAAGCCTGGGTTTATTTAGCAGCTTTATTAATGATCCCAACGAAGGGGTGAAAAGCACATGAATAAAACATGCCCGGGATGCTCATCTGGGACATGGTGTGCACACCGTGAAAAATGGGAAGCAGCACAAAGCTCTGGGCAGGAATTCCGTGATGGAGCACAGAGAGAGGCAAAGCAGCTCCAGGAACACTCTGTTCCCCTGTTATGGAACACAAGCCTGAACCCCATAATTCTTGAGGAAAATACTGTCCAAAAGGAGCCATCTGAGGGAAGGCCTGAAGATTCATGGGAGAAATAAACTTTTATAAACTCTGGAAAGCCACGGGCTGGGGTCTGATCTCTGCTGGTCAGTGAATTCCTGGCACTGCTCAGTTCAACATCTCCTCACTTGGGAATCAGCACCAGAAATGCCAAATTCTGGGGAAGCTTCTGCAAGGAAGAACAGTGCAGACCTAAAAAATCCTCCCAACTGCTTTTAATCACATTGTTTATTTACAATTTCATTTTGCAGGTTAATATTTACATAAATAATTTCCTAAGTGTGACTTTTGATTTAGGCTGTTCCCTTTTTGAGGGCAGTTAAGCCTCGTGTCACGTAACACCAACGCAAGTCGTTATTGATTTTTATGTCCATGACTGCTCAAAATGAGACTCATTAATTTTTGCTGGACATTCACACACATGTTCAAAGTTGGAAAAGCCCTTTGAAATTCGTGGCTGGCCGTGAATTTGTCAACAAAGACCAGAGCTGTGTTGTTTCAAGTCTTTAATTACAAACATGGGGGTTGGAACTGGACGATGTTCAAAGTCCTTTCTAGCCCAAACCATTCTAGGATTCTACAATTCCATGATATTAAAACTTTACAACATCCCAGAAAGGTATCTGTGGGCAGATTATACCAATAAGGCAATGACAGGTTCAATAACTTCACAATATCACTGGTAAAACATCTTGGCTCATAAGACCCTTATTCCAAAGGGTTTGTCCAACTCCCTCTCCAGCTACTTGGAAAAATGAGTTTACTGGGCTAATAAAACCCAATGGAGGGAATTCAAGAGTCGCTCTCTATTAATGAGTTAGCATCACTCAGTCACCTACAATTTAATTTTTCTGAGGCCCTGAGATTTTAATTTGGGTAATACTTCTATTAATTACAATGTCTAATAACAATGTCAAATTCAGACATCTGTTAAAAACATGTAATGTTAATTTATTGGAAAATCTCCAGCAGTGCTCAATTAAAATGTTCCCCAGTTAAGGCATTGCATATGATTTGTCATGAAAAGCAAAACGGGATACAGTTAACAAAAATAACAGCAAATTCAAAACACTAAGTTTTGAGTTGCAGGTTGACCAAATTCAAGATGCAGAACTTTTTATTAGGTGGCAGAGAGAAGAATTTTGGGAATCGGGATATTCTCACGTTGGCTTGGGAGCCTTGCTCTAAATTAGCACCTACAGGAAGTATTTCATGGAATCATGGAACAGATTAGGTAAGAAGGGACCTTAAAGCTCACCCTGTTCCACCCTGCCGTGGGCAGGGACACCTCCCACTATCCCAGGTTGCTCCAAGCCCCATTCAACCTGGCCTTGGACACTGCCAGGGATCCAGGGGCAGCCACAGCGTCTCTGGGCACCCTGTGCCAGGGCCTCCCCACCCTCACAGGGAACAATTCCTTCCCAGTATCCCATCTATCCCTGCCCTCTGGCAGTGGGAAGCCATTCCCTGTGTCCTGTCCCTCTAGGCCCTTGTCAAAATTCCCTCTCCACCTTTCTTTTTGGCTCCCTCCAGGTACAGGAAGGGGCTGCAATTAGGTCACCCCAAACCTTCTCTTTTCCAGCCTGAACAATCCCAATTCCCTCAACCACTTTTACACTGAACATTGCAAGAAGTACGTATTAACCTTCACTTATCAGATTTTTCCATCTTAATTTCAGTTTCCCTTCACAAGACATTTTTCTTGTTCCTTTAAATATTTAGATTCACTGAGGCCTGCATTTGCCAGGGTGGGTTTTGCTATTTTTAAATAATTCCTCAACTTCGCAGCAGAATTAAACTGAGTTGTGGAACACCCAGAGCTTTCCATCGGAACGCTGTCATCCCATTATCCTTCCCGTGCCTCCCCACACATCCCCACCACTCCATCCATATGGATTTAGGAATCCACGAATCCACGGCAGCATCGCCCAGCCCGGTTTTAGCGACACATCCCAATTCCCACCGTCCCTGAAAGCCCAGCTGATGTTCCCTTTTGCCTCGTGGAGCGGTCGGGAGCAGCGTGTGGCTGGTGATAGAGTATCTCCCTCGCACACATTCCCGCTCCGTGGCAGATTATCCGCCCGGAGGTTACGCCAGGCTCCCGTCAGCTGTCACTCCTTGGATGAGCGGGAACGCTCCAGTGCCTCGCCCCCCCTGGCCCCGCTGACAGTGATAAATGACCAGCCCCAACGCTCAGCTGAGCCTCCCAATCTGCTCCAGCCTTTTTCCTGGTGATTTCCCCCCTCGGCACAGCGAAGGGAATCCAGGAGTGCCAAGCTGGGCTTTGCTGAGAAAAAGGGAATTGGGATTTTACTGCTTGAAGCAGGTCAGAATCTGATGGCAAAATAAAGGTGAGAACGGCGTTACCAACCACTGGCTGGGTTTGCGCGGCCAGGTTTGGTCGCACAGATGATCTTCAAGGTCCCTTCCAACCCAAACCATTCTATGATTCCACGATTCCATGAAGATTCCAGAGCCTTTCCCCATGTCCAGCAGAGCCAGTGTATGTGCGGAGCCAGTGGTGCATGGCCTGGGGGAGGAGTGGCCAAATGAACACAACACTCGTTAAAGAAGTGATTTGTCATCTCCAATGCAGCACCTAATTTGACTTTAATTTTCCAGGGAATCCAGTATTTCCAATTAATTTCACTCCTCTGAGGAAGAAAACAACCTCATCAAGCCCAGTAAGGGCTGACTAAGTTATGATATGGAGTGGATGGGGAAAGGATTCTAATAAAAAACATTTCTGAAGTCAAATGGGAAGTAGTTACCCCAATCTAAAAATTTGCTACAACTTCATGATGAACAGCTGGCACAGTTAAAGGCTGATATTTTATTTGTCAGTGACAAGAAATGCAAAATAAAAAACATCATAAGTAACAAATGTCTTTTTGTTCATTTTTACCTTAAGCCAAATAAATCAGTCCATGATTTAAGGCTCAAACTGTTTCTTTACTGAAGTTGTGACCATCGAGCACCAAACCACTACAAAACTGCATCCACAGATCCATCCTGCAGGGATGGCTCACAGTAAACTCCCAGTTCTCATTTTGTACCTTCCAAAGCATGTGAGTGATTTAGGATGGGATGCAAAAGCAGGTTCAAAATGAAGGAGGATGAGTTTGGCTGCTCAGCAAACCTCAGTAAGTGCCACAAGTCCTCAGAGAGTGCCAGGGTTTGGCACTGAACCACAGAATCATGGAGTTGGATCCACAGAACATCTTGAGTGGGAAGGGACCCACCAGGATCACGAATTCCAGCTCCTGGCCCTGCCCAGGACACCCCAACAATCTCACCCTGTTCCTGAGAGCATTGTCCAAATGCTCCTGGAACTCAGGCAGCCTTGGAGCCGTGAGCAGAGAGCAATTCAGAGAATCTAAAATCAGGTTTCAGCTTTGAACTTCCTTCTGAACAAGGGCTTCTCCCACTCTCTGCATCACCATCGACTGTGGAACAAGAAACATGGGAGATTTTAGCTCTCTCATGCTAAAATTAGCTTCTTTATGCTGATTTCCATGAATAGCCCCACAAATTGAAACGCATTTCAGCTGAAAACGAGAGTTTATGCTGAAAATCACCAAAATGAACATTTCAACCCATTACGGCAAGAGATATAAACAAATAAAGCAGGGAGTGTTGTAGGCTGGAAATTCTAAACATGATTCATCTCATCCTAAAGCCATCAGCTAAAATATTCCCATCATTCCTTGAGGACCTTTATCCTGTTGTGATGTGATGGAGCCAAGGGTGACCTGCCCGGGGTGAGACTGGCCAAATGAATCCAACATTTTTTATTATTTGTAAAGAAATGATCTGTCATCTCCAATGCAGCACCTTATTTCATTTTAATTTTCCAGTATTTCCAATTAATTTCACTCCTCTGAGGAAGAAAACAACCTCATCAAGCCCAGTAAGGGCTGACTGTGTTATTATGGCAGCGTTAGTTGAACTCCAAAATTCATTATTTTAGTAGATGAAATTCCATAAAGAACAGTGAATCCACTTTCCTCACATAACAGAAATCCAACTTTTCTCTCAATCAAGAAATATAAAGTATTTGTACCCAAATCCACGGCACATTCCTTTTTTCCTAAAAGTTTCCTTCTTTTATTAACAAATAAAGGTCTAATTAATAAAGTGCCCTGTTTAGAAGTTTAACATTCTTCCCAGTCTTCTTTTGCTCTGAACAATCTTAATAACAGAATGTAGATCTTCAGATCTATCACACATTGAAACTACTGACAAACAGAGCTAATGCTTGTGGTTTCATGGCAGCCAAAGCATATTTTTGGGATATAAAAGAGATGTAGGGGTTTTTAACAATTTTTTCCTTCCTAAAATGACAAAACTAATGATGGTTTTAGTCCTTTAATGTGTCTTGATTTACCAGAAATAACCATAACAAAGTGATCTGAGTTTTTAAAACCTGTTTAGCAGAAAACCACAACAGTCCTACAATATTTTTATCCTTCTAGTGCTGAAATAGTGCCAAAAATGTGATTCCAATTTTGCACTGATTTTTCTTGCCTCAGCTGCAGCCTCTGGTGCTATGGAATCAAGGACACTTTTCCACAGCGATTCAACAGCTCCTACTGAACCGATGGCAGATTTTCCTGAGAGCTCAGCACTTAATGTTGTGGGATCTTTCCAAAAACTGGCTCCTGGGTATTATTTCAACTGGTATTCAAGGAAAAGAATTGAATTTTAACAGGCTTGGAGCACATTTCATTCCATAACCTGGAGAACTTCCCTCGTGATGAGGTTCAAGTTTTTTTCTAAGAAGCTACAACTTCTCACAAATGATCCACGTGCCAAATTTTATATCAAGCAATTCACAGAAAGATCTGAGCCTGGAAGTTACGGTTCCGAGTTTGTGCTATTTTTGAATTTAAACTTACTTTGGAAAGAGAAGGAATCTTTATCTTTGTACAAAGGTAGATGGAATAGGGTTGAGCTGCTGCCAAAATTCAGACTGCAAGTTTTGTCTGCTCCTGACTATCAAAGATTCATGGGAGATGCCCACAGATGAAAGGCTCTAAATGACATTACCAAAGCTCCAAAATATCAAGTTAATTGGTGAAAAAAACCCTGTAATTAAGTTTCTCTGACCTTCTCATATTAAAACATTTCCAATAACAATAATTATGTTTTTCTCAACACTTTATAAAACCTCTCAAAGTAAGATAATGTTTATTGCTTTAGATCCATAAAACACTCCAGATCCAATTTAACAAGCAGTGAGGGAATAATGAAAATGTAATTGCTGTCTTTATTAAAGTTACTGCTGAACTTTCCCTGGTATTTGAAAATCAGCAACCTAAACTGTGCATTCAATATAAATATATACAGAGAGAGATGATGGTTTATCAGGTAGGGCAACGTAACTTAAAAAACCAATTATGAGTCAGAAATTACAAGGGATCCTAAAGCTCATCCCGTTCCACCCCTGCCGTGGGCAGGGACACCTTCCACTAGCCCAGGTTCCTCCAAGCCCATCCAACTCTTTCCTTACTTGAAGGTAAAGTTTCTCTTTCAAATGAAAAGAGTATCCAAGGCTTTTTCAGGAAAATCACTTTGGATTCTGTTTACTGCAGCCCTGGGGTTCTGGAAGCCTTTGCTGTGAAGGGTTAGAATAGCACCATAAAAACGGTAACTTGAGGAGAAGGAAAGAGTTTCTCTTTGTTTCTGAAAGAGTCAGGCTGAGCTTTTTGTGACACTGATGCTCAAAAACGTATTTCACATTTCAGGAAAAGACCATAGAAACAGAGTCTCCAAACCAAGCTCTACAGCAAAACAAAAAGCATCCTTCTAATCTTCCCTATTTTTTTGAATCCTTCTGATCTCAAGATTCTTTCTGAGCTCAGGGTCATGTCTCCATGAATGTTCTGCATTATCCTGTGGAGTGGAGCACCACGTTCCCAACTCAACGTGTCCGTTAAATCAAATGATTATTGCTATTACTGTTATTTTATTTAACAGTGCAGCCGCAGAACTTTTAATAAAGGACTTTTCATGATGATGAATGAGAAAATTACTCTGGGGGATAAGAAGGGAAGCCAGGTCTACGCCTGCAATGATACATGAAAGTTTAAAGAGTGGAAGAAAAAGCAAGGCATCATATTCATCTGAAGAAAAAAAAGAAAATTTAAAGTATCAGTGGTCACTTTATACAGGTTTTATTCCCTTAAACCTCCCCAACAATGACAGGTTTAAAAAAAGGTTTAAAAAGATCTCAGCCCAAAACCCCAGGAATTCTGAAGCAACTTGGAGCAACATCATTCATGTAATTAATTTTAAACCTTCCTATACCAATATTTTAACTTCCTTCAAAGAAAACAAAAATTTTAATTCAGACACTTGTCTTTCAGACTCTAAAATTTCTGCAATAAACACAGCTTTTCATTATTCCTGATCTAATAAGTCCTATTCTCATCTGGGCTATCAGCAACTCAATAAGTAATTACCATCCACCTTAGGCTGTTCCAGTCCATTAGACCAGTGCTGATGACTCAGGGGAGGCACAAAATGAGGAGCACAGGGCTGATGAAGGAACAGAAAGTGAGGAGAGGAAATGCTGCAGCTGGAACTCCTCCCCATGGCTGGGTTTACTGAGAAACACACAAATTAAAATAAAATAAAATAAAATAAAATAAAATAAAATAAAATAAAATAAAATAAAATAAAATAAAATAATAAAATAAAATAGGTATGATCAAATGCAGACTGAATTTGTAAGGCCTTGCATAGACAAATATAAAAGCTGTCCTCTCTGATGTTACAGAGGAGTATGAGAGCAGGAATTTATTCCTGATGTAAGCATAAGGAATTTATTCCTGTCTAAGAGAGAGTATTGGCAGCAAATGGCACCGATTCACCTCCACACAGCACAGGCTCTGCTCTCCCCCTGAAGGCCAAGAGATTATCCCACAGATTCAAACCAGTTTGGAAGTTAAATTAATCCTGATCCTTTTCTCATCCAGACCAATAATTCCAACCTTCCAGTACCTGAAGGGAGCCAACAAGAAAGATGGAGAGGGAATTTTTACAACAGCTTGGAGTGACAGGGCAAGGGGGAATGGCTTCAAACTGAAAGAGAGTAGGTTTAGATGGGGTATTGGGAAGAAATTCCCCCCTGTAAGGGTGGTTAGACCCTGGCACCGTGGCTGCCCCATCCCTGGAAGCATCCAAGGCCAGGCTCACAGGGCGTGGAGCAACCAGAGAACCACAGAATTGCTGAGATTGGAGAAGCCCTCTAAGATCATTGAGTTCAACCATTATCCCAGCCCTGCCAAGGCCATCCCTAAACCCACAGAATCACAGAATTATAGCATCAGTTTGATTGGAAAAAGCCTCTGAGATTATCGAGTCCAAANAAGTAATTACCATCCACCTTAGGCTGTTCCAGTCCATTAGACCAGTGCTGATGACTCAGGGGAGGCACAAAATGAGGAGCACAGGGCTGATGAAGGAACAGAAAGTGAGGAGAGGAAATGCTGCAGCTGGAACTCCTCCCCATGGCTGGGTTTACTGAGAAACACACAAATTAAAATAAAATAAAATAAAATAAAATAAAATAAAATAAAA
>VZRQ01006456.1:9274-73692 GCA_013397975.1 Machaerirhynchus nigripectus | reverse complement strand
TATCCCACAGATTCAAACCAGTTTGGAAGTTAAATTAATCCTGATCCTTTTCTCATCCAGACCAATAATTCCAACCTTCCAGTACCTGAAGGGAGCCAACAAGAAAGATGGAGAGGGAATTTTTACAACAGCTTGGAGTGACAGGGCAAGGGGGAATGGCTTCAAACTGAAAGAGAGTAGGTTTAGATGGGGTATTGGGAAGAAATTCCCCCCTGTAAGGGTGGTTAGACCCTGGCACCGTGGCTGCCCCATCCCTGGAAGCATCCAAGGCCAGGCTCACAGGGCGTGGAGCAACCAGAGAACCACAGAATTGCTGAGATTGGAGAAGCCCTCTAAGATCATTGAGTTCAACCATTATCCCAGCCCTGCCAAGGCCATCCCTAAACCCACAGAATCACAGAATTATAGCATCAGTTTGATTGGAAAAAGCCTCTGAGATTATCGAGTCCAAACCACTGAAAGTCAAATGTAAACTGCCTTTTCTTCACTGCTTGGTGATCAAGGGAATTTCTTCGAAAGCAGAGGACGATCACTTAAAATCCTGATAGGCAAAGGAAGGAGCAGAAAGCTGGATTTCTCCACTTGAGAGCATCCATGTCCCAAAACTCCTGGGTAAAGTTCAGCTTCTTCTTGCTTTATGTCCCAAATGGATACCCTTGGGCTGAAATCCACGTCCCCAAGAGCCACATCCACACAACTCTTAAATCCCTGCAGGGATGGGGACTCCAGCACTGCCCTGGGCAGCTGAACCCTTTCCATGAAGAAATTGTTCCCAATATCCAACCTAAACCTCCCCTGACACAACTTGAGGCCATTTCCTCTTGTCACAAATTGAGAGGGAAGGTTCCAAGTGGATGTAGGGAGGACGGTGAGGATGAAGCACTGGAACACTTTGTACAGAGAGATTGTCTGAGCCTGCTTTGACCCGAGACCTCCCGAGGTCCCTCCAGCCTCAGTCAGTCATGTTCCTACCAGATGATTTGTCCTTCTGAAATGAGAAATTTTAGGAGATGATTGAGGGTCCACCTCTGTCAGGACAAACAGATTTATAGACAACATCAAGTGTCCAAATAAAACCACTTGGTAATGAACTTGACACAGAGTTTTCAGTCCCAGCTCTTAAATTAAAGACTGCCTGACACAGCCTGTCAGGGCTTGTGACTCACGGATTTGTTCCTCACTGGTGTTTATACAAATGAATTAAAATTACGTAACTGTCCACAAGGCATTTACAGAGGACTGAAATGGTTCTGCTGACCAGGGTAACAGCATAATAAACACCTCTAGATAAGTGCCCACAATTAAAGGGGCATCCGAATGTTGAAATAGATGCAAAGAGATCTCAAATGTCCACAATTAAATGGACATCCAAACACTGAAATAGATACATAGAATTCCCAACTGCAGGGAAAAATACAGCCTGGTTTTGCGAAGGCTGTTTGTCATTATCTAGATAATTTTACATTTGATTTCTCTACTCAGGATGGCTCGTTAGCCTAAGTAAAACGAATGTTTAACATTCATTTTATTGAACTCCGTCTCATCAAATCAAAATCAGAGTTAGGGCAAAAACGCTTTCACTGTAATTGTATTTTTCTGGAACATTCCAATTCAATCTCAAGTTCACAACAGCTATCAAAGACAGGGTATTTTTAATATCAATATTTAGCGCAAAACATGAATGAGAAGATTTCTAACAGATTCCTTTCCTCAAAACAATCCTTTGACCATTTGGCCACTTCCAATCTATCCCCATTTTACAGACAGAAACCCACGGAATTTTACAGGATCAGTCACAGCCACTTCGCAGCCTCGCGGATGACACGCACTAGAAAATTTTTAATGAGCTGATCTGTAAGGAAAAATGTCTTTATTAAGATGTGTTGTTCCTCTCTCAGTGGCTAAATGATTGTTTCCAGAAGCAATAATCAGCTACTGATATGAAAGCACCCAGTTAATTAGCGAAGGGTTGTACTGTTCGAGGAAGCTGCATTATTCAGTCAACCATAGGAAATAGTTTTATTTCACAGTATTATTAAATGCAGCTTTTGAAATTGTTTAGCTGGTAATGCAATTCTTGAAACATGAATTTCACTAGAAAAATATCTCTGTTGGTTAATAACTGCAAAAGAAAACACGTAGAGTCAGGCAGCCCCGTTGTTGTGCAACAGGATTATTTCTTTTTATTGCTTTTCATCTTTTAATTATTGTAGTAGAGACTACAATAATCTCTAATAAACAATTATATAAAATTCTTGGACAGTGAACTGAGAATCAAAATGCAATTAAACTGCTTTCCTTGTTGTATTTCATGCAGAAAGTGGCGGATAAAGTCTTTAATTCATGACTTTTTGGAACTCCAGCAAATCACTAAAATATTATCTTAGGTGTCAAAGACTGGGAATGAAACTTGGTTCAGTTGCCTAGAGAGAATGTTCACACAAAGACAAGGGGCTGCTTTGTTTGTTTGCTCAAAAAATAAATCCAGATCAACTGAACAGCAGGAAAAGAAGGGCTGTAAATTTAAACTATGACATTTATCCAATCATAGAATCACAGAACGGTTTGGGTTGGAAGGGACCTTAAAGCTCATCCCATTCCACCCCTTGCCATGGGCAGGGACACCTCCCACTACCCCAGGCTGCTCTAAGCCCCATCCAGCCTGGCCTTGGACACTTCCAGGGATCCAGGGGCAGCCACAGCTTCTCTGGCTTCGTAGCCAGTGGGACTTCAAAACTGAAAGACTGAGGATTTATTTCTATGACTTCCTCTTCTCATTTTTCTTTTCTGTTTTCCCCTGAGTAAACAGGAAAAATAAATCCTGGTCTTTCCCTCAGTTTGCTGCTTCAAACTTTTTTCCTCAAAGCTGCAAGCAAAGGTCAGTTGGAAGAAGTTGAACAAGTAAAAAACAAAATCCCAGAAATGGTTGGGGCTTTGCCCAAAGATCCTTCCTAAATGACACTCCCATGGAAGATGCATCTGCAAAGAAACCTTTAAGAAGTCTCTTTCCATGAACAGTCAAGTGCTGTAAAGGACAAAGGTCCTGTTCCAAAAAATTTGCCAAAAAAAAATCCAAAAAACCAGGTAAAGGAACAGGACATGCCCAGGCTGGAGAAAACGTTCAGCAGCAGAAAGAAAAAGAAGGTGTGAAAAGGGGAGTTTGTCTCTTTGATCTCCTGTGAAGTTATTTGGGACTTGCATAAGGAAAAGTAACAACACTCATGGAATCGTGTCATCCCAGAATGGTTTGGGGTGGAAGGGACCTTAAAGCTCATCCAGTGCTACCCCCTGCCGTGGGCAGGGACACCTTCCACTAGCCCAGGTTGCTCCAAGCCCCATCGAACCTGGCCTGGAACACTCCCAGGGAGCCAGGGGCAGCCACAGCTTCTCTGGGAGAACCATTCCAGTGCCTCTAATGGAAGGTTCTGGACTGGAGCTCACTGGTAGTAAATGAACTCTGTAACGGGAGATGTGAAGGCACAAAAATAAAACACCAGGACACAAAAGGATCATTGATTTCACCACTGCAAGGAGTGACAGCGAAAAGGGAGCATTAAAAAGGCAAAAGTGAAAAGTTATCCCAATCTCCTGAAAAAAGGGGGCTGGCAGTTGGACTGACAGATTCTGAGATGTCACAGTTCAATAAAAACCTACTGGGGAGAGGAAAAGGAACAAAATAAAAAAGATGAGCCTGGAGAGAGATTACAAGAGTTCCATCTTCTTCCCTCCTCCCTCTTCATCCAGTCCAGATGTTTTATATGAATTTCACTAAAAGAAATACGTGAAAAGATAAGGGAAGTGTAAGAAAAGATTCTCCTGGAGAAGTGAAGATGAGGAAACTCTTATTTATTGACTGTAAATTTGGGCTAAGGAAGCAGCACTTTCAACCACAGCACTTCCAGGCACTAATAAGGATCAATAATGACAAAATGACACTTTGATTACAGCCAACCGAGAGGAAAAAAGATTTGACACAGTTCATGGTAGCAGGAAAAAGTAGGGACTGGAAAAATGCCAAGCCATTTAATTTAGAGCTTGATTAGGCCACCTTCCCCTTACACTCTTCCACAAACAGCAGAGCAAGATAAGGGGCAAAGCACTCCTTGAACTGGAAGAGGGGGACTTGATTTATTTTCAAAATCTGGGTGATTTCCAAATCTGAAATAGGCTGTCAGTTTGTTGATAAGTTATAGAACATGACAAGCAATATTTAGTTTGGGAACTGTTCTCCAAAATTCCTCCTCCTTTAATCTCTCTCCCTCCTTTTCACCAATCCTGCTTCACCCAGGCATGCAAGGGTCATAAGGAGTTTTTTAGGGCCATCACTTCAGTTTTCAGCCAAAAGAGTGGCTCAAAAGCAAATCAAGGCATTCTCAGAAGCCTCCAAGTGTTTTGAATTTACTTCTATTTAGGGTTTTCTTTAAAAAAACAACTCAACTGATTGTTTGCTTATCACCTTCAGTACATTCAGGGAGCACTGAACAAGCTCTCCTCATGCAGAACAAGCTCTCCTCATGTTCTCCCTCAAAAAGGGAGAACAACTGGAAAACTCTTACTTGTCCTGCTCCTCTCCAAGAGACCAGGAACAGGCACAAAACCTTTGGAAAGACACACTGCCAAATGGAAGACAGCAAGTGGCCAGAAGCATGGAGCTAAATCATTTGCTGCGTTGCTCTCCAGTGTTAATCCAGAATTTGGGAGAGTTGCTCAGTGGCTCTGGGCCAGAATTAACACCAGCACAGATCCCACCCTGCTGTGGGAGTGACTCAAAGGAGGCAAGAGGCCCACACTGTTGGTACCTACATTTATAAATGTGTATTGATGTAGTTAAAGAAGAAAAAAAATAAAGTAAAAAAGCAAAGAAGTTACTGAGGTACCCTGCCCAGTGGAAATATTCAGGCACTTAAATACAGCCGATGTTATTTTAGAGGCCCAAGGTCCCTGAGACACCTGCACAAAACTGAACAAGAGGGAGAGATTTACAGTGATGTTGTGGTTATTACAGTTCACGGAACACATACGGAATCCTACATTCCCAGGAAGAAAAGGAAAAGCCCCTGGAAAGAGGGCAGGCTTATTGCAGAAAAGGGGCATAAAGAGACACTATTAAAAACACCAGTTTAATACTATTCAAGCTCAAGGATCACAGAATCATAAAATGGTTTTGGTTGGAAGGGTTGGAAGGTTAAAGCTCATCCCATTCCAACCTCTGCCACGGGCAGGGACACCTTCCACTAGCCCAGGCTGCTCCAAGCCCAGTCCAACCTGGCCTTGGACACTGCCAGGGATCCAGGGGCAGCCACAGCTTCTCTGGGCACCCTGTGCCAGGGCCTCCCCACCCTCACAGCCAAGAATTCTTTCCCATTATCCAATTTAAATTTCCCCTCTTTTAGTTTAAAGAAGATGACCATGAATGAAAAGTCCTGCTTAGACAGGAAAGATTCATAAAGCTGATGGATAAAAAGGAACATGGGGTCATCCAGACTGATTAATTAGCAGACCATTGCATTACATTCATTTATTAGCACAGTCTTTCCTTTATTAAACACCGTAGAGTATTTTTCACAGCCATCAAATGGAATCCATCACCCTTCCCAAGGAAAAGTCCACATGTAGAGAGTTAGGAGAGATGAACAAGGAGGGAACAGGATGGACAGATCATGGAGTGAATGAATGTATTGGGAGTGGACAGGCCTCCAATTATTACAAATAAACCCCATTAGCACCAGCTCGGGGAACAAAAGGACGTAGGTGAAGAAATCCCTCCAACCTCTCCTCACACTCACCAGGAAAAATGCTGAGCCAGGAATGGTTTGTGCCCTGAGCCCTCGTGATCTGTAACAGATCCACCACAGCCCAGGTCAGGGGAAAAGCTCCAAACCAGAGCCATTAATATTTGTGCTTGATTAGTGGTTTTGATGTTCAAATCAGTACTAAATGTTAATGACTTAATCAGCAACGGAAAGAGATATAATTTGAATTAGTGCTAGGTCTTGACAAGGAGGAAAATTTAATACAGGGAAATGAAGTGACTCAAGTAAAGAAGTCACAGTCATTACAACCGAGGACATAAACTGTTCCAACTCCCAACAGTGGGAATTCTAAAGGTGCTGATGTCAGATTTGTACAATTTGGTTTCTGCCCTTAAATGTGTCACGAGCTTCCTCAACCAGGACAGTCAAATCACTCCAGTTGAAGTGATTTGAAGCTGGAGATTATCTTTCAGAAGTGAGACAAAAGACCTGAAAAGCAGAGGGCAAGACTTCCAAGAGAAGCCCAACTCGGAAATCAATGAGCAGCAAACCCAAAGCCTGACCCTGTGAACTGAACCAAATCACTGCTCCAGTCCAACTGAACTCTGTTGTAGGACACATAAAATCATATCATGGAATGGTTTGGGTGGGAGGGAACCTTAAAGCTCATCCCATTCCACCCCCTGCCATGGGCAGGGACACCTTCCACTAGCCCAGGGTGCTCCAAGCCCTGTCCAGCCTGGGCTTGGACACTTCCAGGGATCCAGGGGCAGTCACAGCTTCTCTGGGCACCCTGTGCCAGGGCCCCCCACCCTCACAGGGAACAATTCCTTCCCAATATCCCATCCAAATCTCCCCTTTTCCAGTTTAAAGCCCTTCCCCCTTGTCCTGTCCCTTGTCCCAAGTCCCTCTCCAGCTCTCCTGGAGCCCCTTTAGGCACTGGGAGGGGCTCTGAGGTCTCTCTGGATCCTTCTCATCCCCAGGCTGAACACCCCCAGCTCTCCCAGCCTGGCTCCATGTAACTGATGTACAAAACAAACTCCAGCCAAACTCATTATATCATTACAAATCTCCAGACAGTAATTAGTGATGGAGAAAAACGCTCACCACAGGTATCACTCTGCATTATTTTACAGTGTGTGACACATTAAAGCCTGAGCTGGCCCTGGGTGAAAGACACAGAAGAACAAAGGGGCTCCCGGGGGCCACAGTCACCCTCGTTAGTGCTGCTCTGCTTTTGGGCATCCTGCACTAGAGCCAGGCCTCAAACATTCCTGTGGAAAGCTGGGCTGAGATTCCAGCAGGATGAAAACCCTGGAATCTGCTCTATTTCTGCTTAAGCAGAGCTTGCTGTGCAGGAATGTGCTCAGGAACTGGGATTTAACATTCCTGCAAATTATTCACACAGGAAGGTCTCAGTCAAGTGTAGCATCCACCAGGAAAAGGGGCAACAGAGGAGGAATATTCTGCAAAAGGTCGGTATTTGCTGACCAAACTTCAAACTCAGGTAGGAAAACATTAGAAATCACTCCTAGAAACCAATATCATTCATTGTGAGGGAAACATGGAAACAATGCCCAGGGATTTTCCATCAGGAGCTCAGTGGTAGCTGCAGTGTCCATGAACTGATAAGTGAGCTTGACCATTGCTCTCAGTGGATTCATTTCACATCCCCTATAAAGCTTCCATTGCTCAAAGAAAATTTTCCTGTTTCAATGTCTCCATCTATTCAATTTTTATACACTCCACATAACTTCAATTCAGCTTCTTGTCAGGACATATTTTAAGAAAATAAAGGAATGTTTTACCCATATTTAAAATAAAAATCTTTACAAAAATTGAGAGTTCCAGTTGCCCCCCTGTCTTAAAACAGGAATATGGCTGTAAACCTTGGCTTGCTCAGCATTAAGTCTTCATTTGGATTTCTCAGTCTGGAATTCAAAGGAGAAGCCTCAAAGCTCATTGCTCTCTTCAATCAATCTAAAAATTGTCAAAATCCTCTGCTCTGGAGACAGGCTGGGAGAGCTGGGGGTGTCCAGCCTGGAGAAGATGTGCTGGACTTTGTTATTAATTACCACTGACACACATAATTTGCATTTATTCCCTCACACATGTCAGTATCCCACATTAAATCCCTGAAATTCCCATCTCAACAACCCGACTTGGAAGATTTTAAACAAAAAAAACTTATAACAGAAAATAAAAAACAAGCTTCAGTTTTAAGCTGATGAAAATTCCTGCCTTAGTAAGGGCTATTAATTAAGTACATACACATATCTTTAGAATTAAGCTATTCCATGATTCTAATTAATTTTATGGTAATAAGTTGCTATGACATCATTGGAATTTCTCTCCATTATTTTTCTAAAGGAAAAGAACAAACAGTAGCACTTCCCAGAGCTTTGGTGAAGGTTGTTGTCTTACGGTTTGTTTCATTTTGGTTTTAATTTGTAAAAAGGTTCAATTCTTTGTACACTGTAAATCAAATTAAGGCCTGCCTGGGGACCCATCAGCCCAAGCGTCTAATGAAGAAAATACATCAGGGCTGATGCAAATTTATTGGCTGATTTCTGCACAAAGGAAACAACAAAACAGCCAAGAAGAACCACATATTAATGAGGAAGCAGATGATATTTAATTAAATAAATATCCTCGGCACTGCTCCAAGGAATGGCGTTGTAGGGGTGTTGGACAGGCAAATTTTGAAGCAGGTTACTGAGATTTAAGCTACATTGGTTTCCTTTCTACTTACAGAGCAAATAAACAGTTCCTAGAAGTCAAACAAATAAAAGTACAATAACAGCACAGGTCCTCTGCTGATGTTTAATTGCTTCCTTGAAAAGAAAAAATCTAATTTTGTTAATGCCACATTGATACTTATTGCAAATACTTTCATTCCTGCCATGAAAATAATTCATCAGGTTAATTATTCTATTACTAATGGAACCTAAAACAATACACCGAGAATAGGTTAGAGAATTTTAAGAATTCCTTGTTTGAATGGCAAATGAAGAGGGGCTTTGAGGAATAGGTGTCCTTTGAAGTGTTTTAGGGATAGCACAGCATTTTAACCCTGACAAAGAACCTGGGCTGGGATGGAGACGAGAGAGATGATTCATTTGTTATCTCACCTGAGTGTGGCTGAGGGGTTACAGACACAGACCCAGCAAAGGCTCCTTGAACTGAACCTGTGCAGTAGAAGGGGTTGGAACTGGATGAGCTTTGAGGTCTCTTCCAACCCAAACCATTCCAGGATTTTATGAAATTGAAATTCTGTTGGTCTCAGATTTTGGTCTTGGACCCTCAACAGGAAAAAGCTGTAATGGAATCAGAGTCTCCATAATAAAACAAAATATTTGGTATCGTTGGTTCATATGGAGTGTGTTTATATTTACTGGGGGTTTTTTCCTATAATTTTATTTCATTTAGTGAGATGGAGGGGGAATGAAGCTTTAGTGCATGACTAAAATGGTTGATTCTCCTAGAGGAGAGTGGGATTTAGTCATGGACTTCAATTTAATCCTACTTTAGTCTAAAAGTAAGAGCATGATGCAATTTCTACTGATTTTTGACCTGTCCCATTTGCATTCTCAAATCCCTTCCAGACCCCAAACACCATCAACCATCAGTAAAGGCTGACCAGCTCTAGAGCCACTTGTGCCCCTTTTGGCAGCCAAACAAGGGACACCTTCAGTGAATTGCAGGGAATTCTCTAAAATATGTCAGGTTTACTCACACTTTTTAATACCCACATCATGCGATGTCTCCCGGTTTTTTATCTCTCCATTTTCTCTCCCCTTTCATCCAATATCCATTTAGCAAAGGGAGAAAATCCACTTTTATGCAGATGAGCAAACTTTGATTATTACTTTCATCCCTTACATGTTCATTAGCAAATACAAACCCAGACAAACATAAAGGATTCCATAATCTGCAAACAGTCTGTGGTTCAATTCCACACAGGATTTCATTACCCTCAACAAACGGGAGTTGTTAAAAAGTCTGAGCAGAAAAATCACACAGAACCAAGATCTGTGTATCTGTAACGTCTACCGGGGTGTTTCTATCACTTCCACTAAATTATGCAATGGTCTCTTCTTCACCATAATTCCACCAACAGTTTTTTTTTCCCCGGACTGTTACTGAGCTTTGAAGATTTAGCTGACAGGTTTGTCAGCAAAGCGGCAATAGTTTGAATCTTCCCCAAATCACTCTAGTAACCACAGCTGTACTTTGAAATAAAACATCCCATTATCCCTCTTTTTGCAAGATTCATGTTGATTAGTCCTCAACTAAAGGAGAGTGAACGCCTCTTGAACATGTTTTACAGTGAAGAAACAGGCTGTGTGTGCGCATGGGAGATAAAAGGAACGTTCATCTCGGAAAAGTTATCAATAAACTATCTAAAAAAATGCAAATTCTCGCTTTCGTTATTATGAATCACTGATTTGGGCCCTCTCTTGCTGGAGCTGAGCAATCTGGCTCCAAGCCAGCAAAGCACTTAAGCATTTTCTTATCTTGCTGCATTGAAGTCAATATCACCATTCACACGCTCGAAGTTAAGCGTGTGTAAAACAGAATGTTCAGACTCGCTCCAGCCTGAGCGCTCCAGAACAGCGCAGTTAATGGAATATGGAAATGGGAGAATCAAATCCTAGGCCAGGATGTTCTACAGATTGAAATAATGCTCTATTTAAATAGCTCTATTCCTCCAAGATCTGCTCCGTTTCCTCGGGTTGACGTTGTCCGACGGAGGAGAACGATGGGAGGATTAAAATTCAAATATTATCTTATCCTATTTATCCCTGTGTCCTATAAAACTGTAATTGCTGGGGACTCGAGCCATGCCTGGTGGAGCTCTGGCTGAAATCAGAGTTGGAGCAGGGCTGAAACTCTCCCCGTGTGCTTTTTCCAGGGATGTTGGGAGACTTCAGGATGTTCAAGCTTTTGAAAACCTCCATTAAAGAGCTTTTATGAACTCCTGTTGCAGTTTCCATAGAAACAGCTGATCATAATTTCAGGGAGAATATAAAACCTTTTTCAACACATTTGATAGTAATTTTCTCCAAATGACCTCCAGGTAATTAATGTGATGGTTTGACCCCTGCTTTAACATTATTTTCTAAGAAACAAGCTGCAATGCTCCATTAAAAACCTGAATGCATTGTTCATACCAGGCAAAAAAGACCTTGGAAGTTTAGGATCTACTCAGGCAGGGATTGTGTACGTGGCCAGTTCATGTCTCTGCTTCTTGTAAGGCATTTCTCTGACCTTGGGAAAGATCACATTGATGTGATGACCTCTGCACCTCTGCAGAATTTGCAGTCAGAAACCCTGACTTGAAACCAAGTAAAACCGGAGCTGTCCATCTGTCTAGATCCCACTGGGAATCTGTGATGTCCAAACTTCAGGATTTATTGCATGACTTGCACACAACATAAAAGACTTTATAGTGATCACCCTCTATCAGAGCAGTGCTGCCTTTCTGGAAATGCTCCTGCAGCACCAAGAGAACAACCCCTTGTTCAGAATTTTACCTTATTTTCACAAGATGAAAAGCAAATCAAGTCAAAAACACTTTTCTGTAACCCCAGATAATTAAATGAGCTGACTGGTTTCTATTTACTTCAAGAATTATTTAGGATTTGACTCTGATGGTGGTATTAAGCATTCACAATTTTGGAAAAGTCATCAAATCACAGAATTGTTTGGGTTGGAAGGGACCTAAAAGCTCATCTCATTCCACCCCCTGCCATGGGCAGGGACAACTTCCACTGCCTCAAACCACGTCCAACCTGCCCTTGAACCCTTGAACCTTTTCATCGTTCCCAGTATTTCAGTTCTCTTTTCCTTTCCCAGATGAACTTTGTTTATCCAGTGATACTTCCAGTTCTGCCTACAGCCCTATATTTGCAATTTTGTTTTGTTTTGTTTTGTTTTGTTTTTAATTCTGTAAGAAAATGTCATGGATCACCTGTCACTTTTCAGAGCTCTCATTCCTAGTTATGCACTCCCATCTTTTTTTACCATTTTATGCAGAATGGCATCTTTGCTCGAAAATTAGTAAATACAAAAAACTCAAATGAAAAAGTAGAAGACTCAAATGAAAGGATGCTGCTTCCTATATAAAAAATTCAGCAGTCTACTCCAAATGGGATTATTTGTATCTGGAATCCTAAAATCGTAGGACCACTGGAAAAGACATCTCATGCCATGGAATTCAATCAATATGATCATCAATACACGAAAACTACCAGCTGATTAAAAGTATCCTGACAAATAAACCCACCAGAGTGTGTCCTCAAACAATCGGGGCTATTTTGTGTATGCATTTGGAGATCTCTGGTACAAAACAGATAACACTGTTTATGGGAGTGTTAAATCGTGCAGAGCAGAAATCTGTGTCTGACTCAGACCCTTAAATTGTTCAGTTCACGTGGACCTTTTATTTTCCATTGGGTTCTGTTACCATTGGAAACGCTGCTGCTCTCGTGGACAGAAATCTAAAACACAGTTAGGACTATTTGCCATGGATCTCAGACACCTTCTAGCTAGCACAGAAGGAATTCTGACATTCCTAACATGGATGATTTGAGTTGTTTGCTGCTCGCTCCAAGAAATGGGAATTTTCTGCATAACTTCCCTGGATCATCTCTTTCCACAACCTGAGAGGACGTAACTCTATTTGTAAGGAATAAAAATGCATTTGTATAACAAGAGCTACTTCTGTTCACTCTTGGGGGGAAAATGAAGAACATTTATTTCAATATTTCAGTGGTTTTTCCACAGTTCTCAGGATTTGACCAAAGTCTCCAAGTATTCCAACAGGTTCTTCAGGCTCCAGGGTGGAAACCAAAGGTTTTATCTGACAGTGGCTGTGTGATGCTTACAGGAAACAGAGGTGAATTTCTCCAGAGCTTCTCCCTCACACAGGAGAGTTGAGAGTTGTATTTCCATAAACAAGGAAGAATACCTGGCCCTTTCTTCTTGTATTCTGCATAGCCTTGTAAATGTACATTTAACCTCATCACTTAACTGGAAGGGACAGCCTAATTTCAGTTTTTCAAAGATACCCTGACTGCTGTCTTCAATCTCTTTTCATGCCGTCTGAATATCCACTGGTTTATTTACTTCTGTTCCCTCATTATTTTTTTTTAAATGACTCTTTCCTGGAACTTTACACACCAGAAAGATCATAACCCCAAGTTTCATGCTCCAATGTTTATTGTTACAGGACACTGATTGCTGGGTTGGCTGTCCAAAGTCACCACTGTCCTCTCCTAAGGGCTCAGGAGCTGCTCATTTCGAAAACCTGCAATGGGTTCAAAAGTCCTGTAACGTGATCCTGCTACAAAAACCGTTCTGATTCAAAATTTTACTGTTAATAAACTTTCTCTGTAAATGTCTTTCTCGAGGGGAAGTAAAATCATGGAATAATGGAATGGTTTGGGTTGGAAGGGACCTGCAAGATCATCCTGTTCCAACCCCTGCCGTGGGCAGGGACACCTTCCACTAGCCCAGGTTGCTCCAAGCCCCGTCCAGCCTGGCCTTGGACACTTCCACAGCTTCTCTGGGCACCCTGTGCCAGGGCCTCACCACCCTCCCAGGGACCAATTCCTTCCCAATATCCCATCTGTCCCTGCCCTCTGGCAGTGGGAAGCCATTCCCTGTGTCCTGTCCCTCCATCCCGTGTCCCAAGTCCCTCTCCAACTCTCTTGGAGCCCCTTTAGGCACTGGAAGGTCATTCTTTTTAATCTTGATGTATTATCTTCAGTTCTGTAAAGAACATCTCCTCACCTTGTTAGTCTTTAAAATTCAAGAGGAAAACTGCATTTCCCCTCCACCAGAATTTGTTCCATTTCTGGCGTGCTTTGCTCAGCTCCAGCTTCTCGCGAAAGAAACCTGACACGTAAAATTGAACTTTATATCCCCAAAGGATCCTTAACACTGCTCAGGATTTCCAGTAGAAATGTGAACTGCTGAATCCACCGCTCTGTTGTTAAATGAGTGGAAAAATTCCCTTCTTTGCTGATTGTGGTTCCTCAGCTTCCCTCAGCTTATTTACTGAGGGGAAACACTTTGAATCCTATTGAAATCTCTAATGAAATTCTATTCTGCGAAATTCATTGTATTGGTTGATTACACACAGAGCCAACCCAGTTTGTCTGTGCTATTTTTAAAGGAATGTCCAAAATAGAACACAGCGCTCAAACCAGGCAAGTAGGGCAGAATAATGACCTTATTCGAGGTGTTTGACATTTTTAACAGGATCATATTGCTTACTCTGTGAAACTCCTCAGCTCCTGCAACTGTGTATTCCAAACCTGCAAAATCCCACCATCATTTTGTAAGACAATTTCCCGCACTTTTTGTTTCCTGTACACCTCACACAGTTTATTTGCACTCCAGCTGTCATTTCACCTTTCCGTAAGGCTTTAACACCTCAATCCCTTTTTTTCCTGCTTGCTTCCAGGTTCCTAAAATTTATCTGCAAATTCTCATGAGGGCACTCACTGAACACTGTATTTTAGATCAGTGATAATAATACCAGTGGTAATCTTTTCTACCATCGAACCGTTGCAGTGGATTAAGAAAAACTCCAAGCCACATCTTAGGACGCTTGGAGTATCCTTTGGAAATGGGATGCTTGGGTTCATTTCCCTGCTACAGTGAATGTTTATTTATTACTTATTAAGTGACTAAAAGGTCATGGAATAATTTAAATTGGAAAAGACCCCTGAGATCATCGAGTCCAACCACTAAAGGTCAAAGGCATTACATTAAAAAAATGTGTTTTCTTCACTGCTTGTTGATCAAGGGAATCCCTCAGAAAGCAGCGGAAGATCATTTAAAATCCTGGTAGGCAGCAGGATTTCTCACACCTGCCGAGAGCATCCCTGTCCCAAAACTCTTGGGTAAAGTTCAGCTTCCTTCTGCTTTATGTTTTCCTAGAAGTGTCCAAAATGGATACAGTCGGCTTTAAACAAAAAGGACTTGTTTTACCCAGTTTCCTTTGTTCAAGGGGAAAATCCTGGATTATGTCATAGAGTCATAGGAAGTTTTGGGTTGAAAGGGATCTTGAAGCTCATCTGGATCCACCCCCTGTCATGGGCAGGGACACCTTCCACTATCCCAGCTTGCTCCAAGCCCCATCTGCAATTTCTTCAAACCAGATTTGTTAATGAGACAGAAGAAATGATGGCTGACCAGATCTGTTTCCACCTTCTTGTCTGTACCCCCAGCAATCCCAGCAGGAGGCATGGAAAGCATTCCGTGCCCAGGAGCGGGACAGGGACACCCCCCACACATCACTGCAGGGCCAAGAGCCACCAACAGCGACTGCAACGGGAGCTCGGACAGAAACACCTTCCACTATCCCTAAATTCGGGTGTGTTAACCCCGAGCTGAGTCCAACCCCTAAGGCACAGTTTTAGCTCAGCAGCTGTTCAGATTTTTGGCAACTCTTCCCCCACCTATTTCCCACCTATTCCTGTAGGGATCAAGCTGATGTTATGCTGTTACTGTTCATTTTTACACTAATCACTTCAGAAAGAGGTTTGTAAAGTGTCCAATTTCCATTTATTCTTGAGAGCTTCATACTTAACTCCCTTTTGTCTTCTTAAAGACATGCACCATAGTGTACAGGTAAAAATAAGAGGGATACTGATACAAATTCTTATTATTATCCAATCATTTTCCAAAGAGGAAATTATGATTTGTTGGCACTCCTGAAATAATAATTCAGCACACAAATCTTACTTTGCTCAGAGAACAGGTCCTACACAAACACATTTATCCTGTTGTCAGCTGTTCGCCAGTCGCCACCTAATCCTTTCCAGCACTTCTGTTTTCCTAAAGAATATTAAAATATTCAATCATATCTCAAAAATGAGATGATAGAAACAACATTATTTTAAAAAGAGGTAGATTTGGCAGTATCACCGTGAGGCCATCCTAGGACTGGGACACACTAAGCCAAGTATTACATATATTTTATACATATATATATAAATATAATGAATCACAGAATGGGTTGGGTTGGAAGGGACCTAAAACAGTATCTAATTCCAACCCCCTGCCATGGACAGGGACACCTTCCACTAGCCCAGGTTGCTCCGAGCCCTGTTCTGTCCAACCTGGCCTTGGACACTTCCAGGAATGGGGCAGCCACAGCTTCTCTGGACATGTATAAATATATATATATATACACACGGATATATATTCACACACATAAAGTTATAAAGTCCATCTCTCTAACAAGAACATGCAGACAAACGACATAAAATCACCATTATTTTTTTATAGAGTTCCAAAGTTACTTTGGTAAGATCATGAGGAACATGATTACGTCACATTTTTTACATTCTTTTTGGTCACAATTAGCATGTAACCAATTCCTGATCAGCTATAAGTATTTAAAGCATTTTAATTGGTTTATTTCCATTGATAAAATGTAATGAGGTTAAAACTCTGTAATTTAGAGGTTGTAGTTAGTTATCACTGATTGGCTCATCAATAGCATTGTCACAAGTGTGGGAGGGCTGCCTTAATTGTGTGAAACTCCCATTTCGGAGGAAACAAGTGATGTAACAATTTTCCCTCTGGCTGTGTTAGCACTTCATTTGCTGCCTTTATTAAGTGCTGTGGATTCTAAGATGAGTTTGCATTCTGTCCCTTTTTTTTGTAAAGCACTTGAAATGTCTCACAGCTCAACTCCTGTCATTAATTTCTTGTAAACTTGTAACTCCAGGGCTCTGAGGAAATATTTACCACACGTTCACCGCAGTGAAATGAAAAGTTCACTCAGCACAGACTGGAAAACTGCCACCCCTCTAATCACAAATTCTGTTTTGTTTTGAAAGGTTATGTAGAGTTTTCAGGATTCTTTATTGGATTATGACTATAAAAATGACACTTAGGCATATTTAGAAATACATCTCTTGAATACCCATCTCTCTACTTCTACTCTGAGTTCTTTTTGCAAATTCCAATCGAAAATTGTTTTCCTCTGTGAATTTACCCTTTTCCATTTTGTTCATTTGGTTTTTCCCTCTAATATCAGTGGAACTGAAATCGTGCTTAACATTAACTTCAATTATTTGAGTTCTATCTCATTTCAAGGCTTACAACTATTTCACAGAAATATTCACCTAATTCTGAGAGAGATCATAAAATCATAGAATCGCAGAATGGTTTGGGCTGGAAGGGACCTCAAAGCTCATCGTGTTCCAACCTGACACCTTCCACTATCCCAGGCTGCTCCAAGCCCTGTCCAGCCTGGCCTTGAACACTCCCAGGGATCCAGGGGCAGCCACAGCTTCTCTGGGCACCCTGTGCCAGGGCCTCCCCACCCTCACAGCCAACAATTCCTTCCCCATATCCCATCTATCCCTGCCCTCTGGCAGTGGGAAGCCATTCCCTGTATCCTGGCAGTCCAAGCGCTTGTCCCAAGTCCCTCTCCAGCTCTCTTGGAGTCTCTTTAGGCCCTGGAAGGCCACAATAAGGTCATCCCCGAGCCTTCTCTCCTCACATTTCGTAGCAAACCAATCCAGTGACAATACAACGAGCTTTTGACGTACCAAAATACCAGCAAGAATTCCCTGCAATGGCTGTAAAATGTCTGATCCAGAACTACCAAATTCACTTTGCAGGCCCGAGGCATAACACAGACCCAAACTCTGCTGAGTTATTTCCATGCTTCCCACGGTTCCCATGTCAGATCCCCAAGCTCTGACTTACAACCAAAGAACATTTTAAGCGTTCCTTAAACCACCACAGTAAAATTTCAGGCACTGAGTGTAACGCTTTGGCCTCACAGTCATAGCATAGGCCAGATCTCTTAGAAATTGCAAAATTAATATTCCCCAATGTTGGAAATGTTTCCAGTGGGAGATCACGAGGTTGTATCAATTCTGGCTACCAAGGAGGTTTTGGGAGCCACACAGCAAGGCAAGGGCTGAAATGGGTTTGGTTCATTCCAGGTCATCACGAGACTCCCATAAAGGTTCCCATCGCAGTGTTCCATATAAATCTGAGAACATTCATGCTGCATCTGGCCAAAACCATATCTGAGTTCCTTTCTTTGATGGTGCTTTAGAGGCTTCTCAGTGCAACAGCAGAAGGACACTGTGGAAATGGCTCACAGATCTCTCACCCACAGTTACCTGCACTAGAGGCATCTCCTGGAAGTTGGAGTTACTGTTTAACAGCTTTTCATGGATTTTTCTTCTCTGAATTTCTCTAACTCTTGGCACTGCCAGCAATCTTTGTCAATGAGCTCCACAGGCTGCATGAGCCCCTGAACCAAGAGGCTCCCAACCTTCCAACAATGTAAACAGTGTTTCCTTGGCCTAAGAAGATACCTCCAAAACAGCAGCTGTCCTAACTGCCTTTCAAAGAATAACCAAGGAATTTGGTTTCATTTCAGGGGTATTTCAGATGGAATTAGTTATAATTACCCTGTTCCTCTGCGGCTCATGCAGTTCTATTGAAGTCATGTCCAAGTGCTCAGCCTTTCAAATTAGCAAGGTAAAAGCACTCCAACAAGAACTTTCTGCACAGAATGTGTCATCAGCAAACTCATGATTTGTTGTGGTACAAATCCTTGCTAAATGCTTGATTTGGATGTCTTGTGCTTCTCACCAACGACTTGGCCACTCAGAAAGAACAGGGCCAACTCACACTCCTGTAAATAGAATTCTTATGTCTCACCATTCACAGCTCGTGCTCTCTTCTTGCTGCTCCCAGTTGTCCCAGTGGACCCAAATGAATCTTGACCCTCTGCAAACTCCAGGTCAATTGTTTAAAGAATCAGTGAATAAAATTTTTATTTCTTTCCACCCACAAAACAGAGGCAGTTACAGCAATGTGCCTGTGACTAATAAAACTCCCATCTCAGGAGCCACAGATACTAAAACATTGAAAGGTTAGGACGCTCAGAGAATGCAAAATGAAAAAGTTTCAAACTAAGGGAACAATGCGCAAAATTGTAAACAATGAAAACACAACAAGGGTCTTGACCTACACAACAGATGATAATACAGATGGATCATCAGAGGAGCCCAAACAAATACTGTGCTTTGAATTACACAAAGAACTCATAAGAAATTAGTCTATTTTCAACTTCAAAATACAAATGTGTTGAGTGAAGTAGAAGCTGTGTGAGGATGGATTAAACAGACACCAATTTGCTTTTGAAATGTCTTTAAAAAGTTCACAAGGAATGACACTTAACCTTAAACCAGGTGACACCTTACCTGTGTGCCCAGGTGGGCAAGGGGCCAATGGCACCTGGGCTGTCCCAGCTCTGGGGTGGCAGCAGGGCCAGGGCAGTGCCCATCCCCTGTTGCTGGGGTACCTCCAGTGCTGGGGACACTTCTGGGACCCTCCTGACAAGAGAGACCTGGAGGGGCTGGAGTGTGTCCAGGGAAGGGAATGGAGCTGGGGAAGGAGCTGGAGCCCCAGGAGAGGCTGAGGGAGCTGGGAAAGGGGCTCAGCCTGGAGAAAAGGAGGCTCAGGAGGGACCTGCTGGCTCTGCACTACTCCCTGACAGGAGGGGGCAGCCAGGGGGGTGTCCGGCTCTGCTCCCAGGGAACAGGGACAGGATGGGAGGGAACGGCCTCAAGCTGTGCCAGGGGAGGTTTAATTTGGACACCAGGAGGAATTTCTTCATGGAATGGGTTGTTAAGCATTGCAAGAGGCTGCCCAGGGAGGTTTGGAGTCACCATCCCTGGAGGTGTCCAAGGAAGGCCTGGACGTGGCACTCAGTGCTCTGGGCTGGTGACAAGGTAGGGATCAGTCACAGACTTTATTGTCTCAGAGTTCTTTTCCAGCCTCAGTAATCCTGTGAACAGTTTGTTCAGCAACACCAGCTCTGCCTTAGCTCCCAACTCATCAAACATTTCAGCAGAATATAATTATTTATTTATTTCCGTGTTTCTCGTAACTGAAACGATGGCACTCCAGAACTGCACAGAATTACATCACTCAGTTCCCGTGGGTGACACCCCTTCCCCCTCCTGTGCCACTTGATTCTTGACTGAGCTAAAGCACTGAAAAATTAGACTTCATTTCAGTATGCTAATAGCAATCTATCCAAAACAATGTAATCAAGGCCTCATGTGCTCCTATAATTTCATTCTTGACATAAGTCTGACAGCTATTTATTGTTGGAGTGAACTGTGGGGAGGGGAAGAGAAAAATTCCTGTAATTTCCCCTCCCCCCAAGCAACACAACAGCTTTGCGGCTTGAAACAGGATCTTTGTGAACCACACAAAATGGGAATAATCAGGGGGTTTACATATGTCTTGTCTTAAGCAATCAAGGCCCAGACTTAACGGAGAGGCACATTCAGATGTGCCAATTCCCAAACTGGCCACCTCTGATGAGCCAGCTGTGAGCTTCAATTGTCACATTATAATTTAGGCAAGGAGGAGGAGGAGGAGGGGGGAAGAGAGAGGCATCCAGCTCCACACTGGATGAACATAATTATTCACAGCAGGATGCTGCAGAATTAATTTAGCCAATCAGAATTATGGTGGGGGCTGGGCATTGGCAGCAGAGAATGGGAGAAAGGAGAAGGAAAGGAGAAAGAGAAACAGGAGAGGGATCAAAACAATGTGACTAACACCTTGCTAATGTTTTGATTGTGCATCCCTCAGTGTACTTGGGATACAGTGAAGTGGAAACAAAACTGTTACAGAGATGGGCCTGGCTCTACGGGGGCTGGTTGGAAATGAGGGATGCTGAGAGTTCGGTTCATTGGGAAAAAAGCGCATCAATCTGAGGGGGTTTATGTCAAGTATCACACAAAAAGCTACCTGGCTGGATCATACTGATAATATATTCTCAGATAAAGGTTAGGCTGGACAGGACTTGGAGCAGCTTGGGATAGTGGAAGGTGTCCTTGCCCGTGGCAGGAGGTGGAACGAGAGGAGCTTTAAGGTCCCTTCCAACTCAAATCGCTCTGTGATTCCATGATGAACATAAATCTGGGAACAACGCTGGCAATTCCGCATCCTTCTGGTGCAGAACTTGAGCAACTCTGCCAAAACGCCACTCAAACAACAGAGCAGGCAGGAAAACAACCCCCAGCCCAGGCTGTGCTCAAACAACGTGATCCTCCCAATTTCAGCTCAAAATCCACCACGAATTTTGTGATGACAACTTGGGGTTGTGTGAGTGAAAGGAGCTGCCCAGGGGAGTGAAGAACGGGAGCTCTTCCATCAGAGGTCAGGAGACTGGGCTCAGAGAGAAGCGTTTTGTTTAATGATTCCATTAAATTCATCTCGGACCAACGCTGAGCAATATTGGTCATCACTTCAGCATTAAACCCCTGCTGAGAGGAGCAGGGACTTTAACTCTTCTCATACGTTTTTCTGTGAGTTTTGAGGGCAGTGTTTCATCAATTTACAATTTACCAACAGCTTATGTTTTTCCTTTTTTCTGAAGTTAAATTATAGTTTTTGTAGCCGAGGAAATAATAGGATATATTAAAGGAATCAAGCAGAAATGTGTATCTTGGTTGCATTAAGCTCTCAGAGTCCAGAGAAATATTTCAACCCAGGTCACCAAGTGAGTAAATTTATATGGAAAGAATTCTTCCCATTTCTATTCCCCCTAGAGAGAACAGACCAGGACCAGAGAAGTCACACTCTGACCCTTTGATCCTCCTTTACCTGAAGAAGGATCATACAACCTACACCTGCTTGTCCCTATTCCTGCCAACATCTCTTTGCAGCTGTAAAACCAGAGGGAAGATTGAAAGGATACAGAATATTTTAGATACCTGAACATCACGTGTTGAATCCTCCATAAACACAAACTCTCTGTTTTCCAAATTCTTAAGCTTAGATGACCTTAAGCTTTAATTCTATCTTAAGAGATGCTCAGAGAAGGGATATGTAGACAATGGATCTTCAGAGTACTCAGTTTATTTCCACTTAAATGAAAAATAAAATTATTATCCTGCTAGGCAGACTGCAAGTCTTGGGTTTGGGTTTTTTTTTCCTTTCTTTTCCTGGAATTGTACAAGCATGACAGATGGAATGGAAACAGAATTCTGGAGTTCCTGTAAAAGTTAACTCAAGCTTCTGCTCCTGATTCTGGTAATGGAGAGGAAAATGCCAGGAAGGTTGGTCAGGTTTTATTTCTGGCGATAATGTTTGATGAACACCACTGTCAACAAGAGCTGTGATTTAATCTGGAAGGATATAAGGCCTTGTGGTAAAAATGGTATAACAACAAATCCTGATTAACAATCACTGCAACAGTAAAATTGGTTCCCATAGCAACAAGACTGGAATGATACAACAAATGGCAAAGCCACGTCGGATAAATTACCCCACGAAATGGCCCTTTTTGGAAGTCATTTGCCTTTCTGCTGCCTTCATCTTTAAGGACTTGCAAATATTACTTTCAATCTCCTGATCCTCGCTGCTCATCCTCTAAATTCCATCATCATTTGTTCTTCTAATAGCCAAGGTAAAATAATAAAATAAAAGTAATAAGAAGACAACATGGTATTTAACGTCTGAAAGCTCATGGCAGATCCTGACAGTTTTGAAAAAATACACATTCCTATATATCTTATAAATTTTCCTCTTTTCATCCGTTCTATGTTTATTTTATGGTATTTCCATAACTTCAGCTTCCAAAAGCAAATAGCAATTTCAGATATTTTGCATTTGTAAAACAAATTACTGCAGCCACCTGCTTTGCAGGCATTGCTTAGGGAGCAAACACGGAACCGAGAAAGAAAATAGAACTTAGAGATGGAATTAGAGATTAGATATCACAGAATCACAGAATCACCAGGTTGGAAGAGACCTTCAAGATCATCGAGTCCAACCCATGCCCCAACACCTCAACTAAACTAAGCCATGGCACTGAGTGCCACATCCAATCTCTCTTTAAACACGTCCAGGGATGGTGATTCCACCACCTCCCCAGGTAGACCATTCCAATACTTTATCACCCTTTCTGTAAAAAACTTTCTCCTAATATCCAACCTATATTTCCCCTGGCGTAACTTAAGACTGTGTCCTCTTGTTCTGTCAGTTGTTGCCCAGAAAAAGAGACCAACCCCCACCTCACTACAACCACCTTTCAAGCAGTTGTAGAGAGTGATAAGGTCACCTCTGAGTCTCCTTTTCTCCAGGCTAAACAACCCCAGCTCCCTCAGCTGTTCCTCGTAGGGCTTGTGTTCCAAGCCCCTCACCAGCCTTGTTGCCCTCCTCTGGACACGCTCAAGTGTCTCCACGTCCTTCCTGAACTGAGGGGCCCAGAACTGGACACACTACTCAAGGTGTGGCCTCACCAGTGCTGAGTATAGGGGAAGAATGACTTCCCTGCTCCTGCTGGCCGCACATTCCGCACATATTAGTTCTAATACAGGCCAGGATGCCATTGGCCTTTTTGGCCACCTGGGCACACTGCTGGCCCATGTTGAGTCGGCTGTCGACCAGTACCCCCAAGTCTCTTTCTGCCTGGGCACTGCCCAGCCACTCTGTCCCCAGCCTATAGCGTTGCAGGGGGTTATTGTGGCCAAAGTGCAGGACTCGGCACTTGGACTGGTTAAACTTCATCCTATTGGACTCACTGACTATTTTTCACTGGACTATTGATCACTGAATACATGTACAAAATATCTTTCAACAGAAAGACCCTTTGAATTAAAAAACGTGTGGTTCCAGTTGTGTAGCTCTTGCAGCCACGTCCAACCCAGCCTTGGACACTTCCAGGGATCCAGGGGCAGCCACAGCTTCTCTGGGAATTCCAACTCAGGGCCTTACCACCCTCACAGCCAAGAATTCCTTCCCAATATTCCATCTATCCCTGCCCTCTGGCAATGGGAAGCCATTCCCTGTGTCCTGTCCCTCCAGGCCCTTGTCCCAAGTCCCTTGTTGCTCTCTGTCCAACTGGAGGGTGTAGGAACATGAAACCAAACTCCTCTTGCAGGTGTAAACTGAACGGACAAGAGGCAACAAAGAGAAGCTGAAACAGGAGATTCCAACTCAAAACAAGGAAGAATAATAAACTTACCACAAACCTGGTAAAGGAAGGGTTTGGAAAGACAGAGAGACCCCCCTGGTTCTCTGATAGTCAAAGTCCTGAGTGATGGACTCTGTGCAGGATGAGAACCTCGGGAGATCCCTTCCATCCAATGTGGTCCTAAGATCTGTTTCCCCTGGGCCAGAGAGAGCATTCAACTCCCAAATTTTAGGAATCCCTCACTCCAACAAAAATACACTGAGTAATTCTTTGAAAAGAGCTGGAGAAAGGAGTCACCCCATGAAACACCAGAAAGCCTCATGGCCTCATGAGTTTCACGCAGTCAGAAACCAAAACACCAAGACACCAAAACACCAAGTCAGCAGCTGCTTTACTCTTGTGACCAAGGACAGGACCCAGGGAACAGCTGGAGCTGTGTCAGGAGGGTTAGCCTGGATATCAGGAAAAGGTTCTTGCCCCAGAGGGTGTCAGGCACTGAACAGGCTCCCCAGGGAATGGGCACAGCCCCAAGGCTGCCAGAGCTCCAGGAGCGTTTGGACAATGCTCTCAGGGATGCCCAGGGTGGGATTGTTGGGGTGTCTGTGCAGGGCCAGGAGCTGGACTGGGTGACCTTGGTGGGTCCCTTCCAGCTCAGGATATTTCATGATTCCGTGATTCACTTCGTATTGTTTAAAAGAAAGTTTCTCAATGTCCTTTTATACCAGTGGCTTATAAAATCCTTTTATTCCTGATTTCTGGGAGAGCCCTGGGCACCTCATCTACCTTCAGTGACACGAAAGGGTTGAAAAATCCTGTTTCCATTTGGATTTATGTACCTTCCAAGCACTGCAAACACTTTCTGTCCCCTCAATCCATCCCAAGTCCCTGAAGCACCACCCTCCAGTCCTGGCCTGACAGGAGCTCTCCTCGATGCAGAGTTACACCAGAGAATTCAAATAACAGAAGAGTGAAATCACCATGTCCCAGCTCTTCAAAGAGGAAGGTGAAGAGCAGATCTGCTCCCCCAGACTGGGCAGTGCCCTCCAGAAGGGATTCCTGGCTTAGTTTAAATCACAGAATCACAAATGGTTTTGGTTGGAAATGACCTTAAAGGCCATCTAGGTCCAATCCCTCTGCCATGGACAGGGGCACATGATGCACATTATTTCCCTGAAAATGAGGAGAGAAAATAGAAAAAATTTTCTGTAACACAGTAAAATGGAATGTTTTAACTTTTACAAACTAATTAAAAACACAGGTGATAAAGTTGTAGTTCTCAAGTTATCCAACCCTGTAAAACCCTGTATTCCTCCCTTCAAAGCAGCAGCTACTTGGAGGCAGAATGGAAATACAAAACCAGTCTATTACCAGCTTCCCAAATACCCTGAATGCTCAAAATCCAAGCAGCTTTAAGACCTATAAAAGGATCTCACGCAGAACCATGCAGGTATGACAAGAATCAAAGAATTCAGCAGGAAAGAATGCCAAGAAGGAGAAAAAATAGCACTTTTAAAGAACTTTAACGATGAGCTGGCACCAAATAAATAACCCTGAATGGCAATCAAACAATTTGCAGCTTCTTAAGATGGGAGGGCTTCAAAATTTACTTCGTCCAGCTATTATTAGAGCTGAATAGGTATGAATAAAAGAAAGACAAAAGCTTGGGAAGGAGATGTTTGTTGTATCCTGCTCTGAAAAGCAGCATCATGAGCTGAGCTGGAAATGCTCTTTATGTCTCTGGGAAGGAGAACTATTAATACAGAACAAATCAAATTTAAAAATATATATATATATATGTACACATTCAGGTCATTTTATTCAGTGGGGCTATTTTAAGATGTAGAATATTATACCAAGAATTTGATCAACACAGTTTATATAGACTGAATTTAGCAGAAAAATATCTTCTATTCATTCCTCCCAATGCTGTAACTGGAGTGAGCAGCATGAACTTGGGAAGTAATTCAGATAAATATGAGCATGGAAGTGGCCAAAATAATTCCTCCATCATTACCTTGAATCTATTTCCGAGTTGTTGATTCAGTTTTGCAAGAATAACATCAGCACATTTTCATCTGCTCTTCTTGCCTGGGAGAGAACTTCAACTCTGCTGAAAGGTCCCCTCAGCGTGACTTTACAGGTGCTCGTTGTGTAAAATTAATAAAATTAATAAATCATGCATTCAGCCACTTACCTATTGCAATTAACTCAATTTCAGTCCTCAAAATCGTATATTTTTAAGCCCCCAACTGGTTTAAAATGTCAATCACCATATTAAAAGGTCTCTAAGATATACTGGCCCAATCCTAATTTGAATTAAGATGAAATTTGTGGAATGACTTAGTTGAAGTGAGATTCAATGTTAAAACATTTTCCAGGAAAATAAACATTTACATGCACAAGGCAGCACTTTGGAAAAAACTTTAAATACTATGAAAGGAGACGACCCCTTTTTCTAAAGGCAGGTTTTACACAAATAACATAAAAATAATTTTGTAAATGGAGCAGAGTGAATATTTACCACCCATACGGAACAACAAGGTTTTTCACATGTTTAAAATGCAATCATTTTGCTCTCAGTAGTTACTTAAGCAGAATAAACAGAATATGCCAGTGAAACAGGAAATTAATATACATCATATTTCTCCATGAAATACAGCATTTCTCCATAATTCCACTGGCTCAAATTTAGAGGCTGATGTGCTCAGTAACCCAGAGATTTACCACAAACACTCCCTCCACAGAAATGTGTGTTTTTAAGAAGCTGAACTGCAAATATCAGGGTTTTTTAAGCAGAAGGGACAAGTTAATCTTCATTATATTAACATTAACTCTTGGAATCTGACACTGCATCTTGCTGGGACATTTAACCTCAGCGCTGAGGCTGTCAGAAATTCACAACTGATAAAACCAAGAGTCAAATCAGATCCTTGGTCCTGGCACTTACACTCAGAATTTGTTTTTAAGTCATAACTTGCAGACAGGATTATTTACGATGTCATGTCAAAGAGACACAGACCTTTTCATGAGCTAAAGCAGTATTATTTGATGTCACACTGGACTTTGCACCTTCTAAACGTTCCCAATATCTGGAAATTCCCTTTTTATGGCAGCAGTTACTGAAGTTCAGATGCTTCACCCCTCAGTGTCTCAATGTCACTCCTGATGGGGCACATTTACAGTTTTTATTACAGGAGAAAAGGAGTACTTTGTTATTTCAAAACACTGTGGCTTTTCCCTCCTCCCCTCTAATTAGGGGGAAAGGATTTCATTTTTATTGATTCTTTTTAAGCGTGTTGCAAACCCTTTATTCCTTCACTCTTTTTCGTATTAACTCCTTACTGATCCAGTGCTTCCCTTCTCCCTCCTAGGGATTCTAACTACAGGAATTCTGACTACAATACTGCAGGAATTCTAACTACAAAGGTGCCCCTCATGCCAAGAGAGACCTGGAGGGGCTGGAGTGTGTCCAGAGAAGGGAACGGAGCTGGGAAGGGGCTGGAGCCCCAGGAGAGCCTGAGGGAGCTGGGAAAGGGGCTCAGCCTGGAGAAAAGGAGGCTCAGGGGGGACCTTCTGGCTCTGCACAACTCCCTGACAGGAAAAGAGACAGGACAGGAGGAAATGACCTCAAGGGAGGTTTAGGTTGGATATTAGGAAAAATTTCTTCATTGAAAATGTGGTCAGGCTCTGGCACAGCTGCCCGGGGCAGTGCTGGAGTCCCCATCCCTGGAAGGATTTAAAAGACACATGAATGTGGCACGTGGGGACATGGGGCAGTGGTGGGTTAACAGTTGGACTTGGTGATCTTAGAGGTCTTTTCCAACCTAAATGATCCTATGATCCTGCCCTAAATCATCCTGTACTGCCACATGCCTCCAGCTTTGGGGAACACACCATCCATGGAAACACCAACATCGGAAAAGGTTCAGGGGATGCCTGATCAAGCCTCTACCACCATGTGGCAGAAATTATATCTACAAAAAATGAAAATTTTTTTCACCACTCTGTCATTCCCTGGGCCAGCACGGCCACACCAGGACACAGCAGCTTGCTCTGCACAGACAACATGACTTTTATATTCTATTTATAACAATGATATTGTCATGATGAGACTCAGGACTCCAGGAGCTGGGAGAAGAAACCTCAGGCAGGGCTTCTGCTTATCCGGAATAAATTCTCATCTTGTTATAGAGGATCTTCGGATGGCTCTTTTGTTATTGCAGGAAGAATCTGACAGTGTTGATAACGACACAAGCCTGGATCTTGCAGTGCCTTTGAAAGCTCAGACAGAACCTGTCGGTTCAAAAGGTAACAGAGAAAATCTTCTCCTGACTTTAAATCCCGGAAAGAAATCAACGCCTCCACAAAAATAGAGGAAAATGCCTTGAAAAGCCTTTGAAGGAACAAAGAACCCGCAATAAAAACAACCAAAAAAAGAAGAAACAAAATCCCAGCTGCTTTTTAGGTGACATACACAAAATCCAGCAGTGCAGAAGCCAAAACGTTAAAATTTGCGCTGGTGCCTGAGAGAACCCTGAGGGATTTTGCATTAGCACAACAAAAGTTTGCATGGAGCAGCTTTGATGAAGTGAGCAGGCCCTGCTCCGAGCAGGAGATGGAGTCACAAAGGGTGTCAAACCCGCTGTGCAGACTCTTCTGATGGTGCCTTTCATGGAACCGAGAAAAAAATTGTTTGCTAACATTTTATAGCCTCCTCACGGTGGAGGAAATGCCACAGTACAAAGAACAAGAGTGGGTCTTCCTAGGTGACAGAACAAAATATTTCCAGGTGTTTAAGCCAGGTAACAGTCACCGATGAATGGTCCTAAATTCATCACAGAATTAAAAAAAGCAAACAAAAATCCTAAGGAATACCTGAGAAATCCCAGCGCTGTTTGCAGCACTCCCACAGCAATAACCTACAACACCTCTGCCTTACTTCCCAAGCCAAATGCCCAAGTAGTACCCAAGATATTAACAGAGCAATTAAGACCCAGCTAAATCATTTCAACCGTTTCCAGTAGAAATTAATCTTGAATTCAGGGAAAGAATTCTAAAGGTGCAGGGCTGTGCTGAACTCCTCACTTAATTGAAAGCTTCTAAAAAGTTTTGAGGTAAATTAGAGCCATATAGTTGTAGTTTAACACAGAAGCACAAGAACTGAGGTCTCACCACTGCTCATATTAAAAACGCCAAGTGCAACGTTCACCATGTCCCCTGGGAGTCAGATATCTCTGATATTCAAATTACTCAAATCACAGAACCACAGAATGGTTTGGGGTGGAAGGGACCTCAAAGCTCATCCCATTCCACCCCCTGCCATGGGCAGGGACACCTCCCACTAGCCCAGGCTGCTCCAAGCCCTGTCCAACCTGGCCTTGGACACTGCCAGGCATCCAGGGGCAGCCTGGGAATTCCCAGGGAAGCTTCTCTGGGAAACCTGTGCCAGAGCCTCACCACCCGCACAGCCAACAATTCCTTCCCCATATCCTTTCTCTCCCTGCCCTCTGGCAGTGGGAAGCCATTCCCTGTGTCCTGTCCCTCCATCCCTTGTCCCAAGTCCCTCTCCAGCTCTCCTGGAGCTCCTTTAGGCACTGGAAGGGGCTCTGAGGTCTCCCTGGATCCTTCTCTTCTCCAGGTGAGCACCCCCAGCTCTCCCAGAGCAGAGGTCAGAACACACAAAGGAGCTGTGCAGCCCTGGCAGTGGTAGATTCTGCATCCCTGGAGGGATTTAAGAGCCGTGTGGATGCGGCACTTCAGGACATTGGTCACTGGTGGCCTTGGCAGTGCTGGGGGAACACTTGCTCTCCATGGTCTTTGAGAGCTTTTCCAAACGAAATTATTCCATGATTTTCTGATAAAAATTCTATTGGCTGCTCCAAGCCACCAACAGCATTTCAAGAAGCCTTTTATTCACAGCATTTCTCTATTCAAAACATTAATTCAAGTCACGTTAAAATCACAAGATCGGGTGCTCAGAATTGTGGAAATGCCAGAATTATTCCTGCCCACATCCATCCCAGCGATCCCGCTGGGTGTCCCCATCCTGATACAGACTCAATTACGGCATTAGATTTTTTTTCTGGCTAGATCTCAGCCCTGTTTTGTGACCAGGAATTTATTCTGTGCTTCATGTTAAGCCAGCACCTGCCTGTATCCAATACTGTGTAAACTCTTTGCAGCTACAACTGATGGCACCCAAGGAATTGCTCAGCCAGTGCTGCAGGTCCCAGTTCACCTCCCGACCCTCCAGGTTTTACAGCTCACAAGAACCACCTTTATCCACTCAGCACAATTAAACTCCCATAATTTAATGTACAAAAGCAGGGAGATATTCCAGCTGCTTCATTAAAACCACTGTATTTGTGAGAAATCAATAAATAACTGCATTCTATTTATTATTCACGCTGTTTTATGAAAAGGTTCCCACGGACTGCCAAGGTCAAAGGAAGTTGCCAAAACTTTTCAGAGCACAGGATGCAAAGCTGGGCTCCATGATCTAACTGGATCATGTGGAAAATGCGCAATAGCTGAAATTCAAGTGATATCACATTTTATCTTACTAGGACCTGGAAAAACACCCAGCAGCATAAGGACTGAGGAAAACAGGGAACGGGAAAATATCCATGCCCTTCTTCCTGCACTGGAAGCCTGGAAGCCTTGCCAGTCACAACTTCAAGAAATCAACCTGGTTTTTTCTTATTTGCTTTCTTTGTGGTGATCAATTAAATTGGAAAAAAAAAAAAAAGCCACACGATTTGATAGAAATCCAGGGTTCTGTGAAATGTGGGGTCAGGGTACTCACTCAGCACACAGAGACTTACTCTGAGAAAGGGAGAAGGTTTTTTTTAAATGTTAATAAGAGAAGAAAAGAGATTTTCACTCAAAACTGCCAGAAAGATTCCTTAGGAAAGACCTAGGACAGTACTGAACAACAGGAATTAGGTCACTTCCAATCCCAGATCCAGGAAATTGGTGCATTGAAAGGTGTCCATGACTCCAGCCAACCCTACCACAACTTCCTTAATGTTGTCTCCACGGCTGGAGGGAATTAATGACAACTGTCATTGTGTCCTCAGAAAATTGCAGGTATTATTACTGCAAATCTCACAAATAAATGCAAAAAAAAAAAATCACAATGGGCTCAAGTCTCATTTTCAGTGTGCGATCACATTTGAAAACCACCCATTTAATAGCAAATGCACAAATACACAAAGTAATCAATTTTATCAGGTAGCTTGCAAGGTATGAGTCTGCATCTCAGGCCTGGTTTTCAAATTAACTTGTCATTTTTTTAAATTACAAACAGTGGTTTCTGCCATAATTTAGTACACCATGAAGGATGTATCTAAATAAATATTCACTTCCTGTCTAAATATGAAAATAATGTTTTTCCTATCACATAAAACTAATTACTGGAGTTTTGCACGGCCTTTTTTTTTTTCAAAATTCCATTATGAATTATTCATGATGCTGTTTAACACAGTTATTTTAATGATAATATCTCATCGAAAAAAGTTTTTGAAGAGGAATTAAAAACATCTTTAAACAAAAGAAACAAAGAGTACTGAGTTGAAATCATTCTTTTGGTACTTCTAGGGAGATTAAAGTCACAAGCAAATAGAAACTTGGTCTCTTCAAAACCAGGCATTCTTTGGCTCCAGGGTGACACGTCAAATTAAAATGTAAAAGCTGTGCTACAAAAGAAAAAATGGGGACAGTATTTGAGCAGAAAATATTACTTTGGAAGTACAATATTGGATTGGTCAGGTGGAGAGGATTTGAGCTTCCACCTTCAGATTTTTTGACAATTTCTGGAGATTCATACTGAAAGAGGGGGCAAAGAAAGGGCAATGCCCTGAATGGCATTTCACTGCCACTGCTGTGTGTAGGAAAACCTTCACATGGAAAGCTTGGCTTGGCTTCACACATTAGAGAGTCACAGAAATCCACAATGGTTTGGATTACAAAGGATCTTAAAGATCACCTTATCCCACCCCCTGCCATGGGCAGGGGCACCTTCCAGTACCCCAGGTTGCTCCAAGCCCCCTCCAACCTGGCCTGGAACACTTCCAGGGATGGGTTTCCTATTTATTTCCAAACTTTGTTCCCTCTACTTTCTCAGTCAGCACCTGGCCTCTCCACATGTCATTTGGAATTTTTTTTTTGCTGCTGGAGAAGCAAATGGAGTTTGAGACCAAACTTAGACACCACGAGGACACCCTGGTCCATGTGACAAGAGCCCCCGGAGCAGAGGAACTGAACTTCTCTGCCTCTCCATGACCATGAGCCCTCACTGCTCTATTTCCCTCAGTTTATGCCAGCCTTCCTTCAAACCTCCCCGAGGCTGCTCAGCTGGATCACAAGTTCCTGGGACAGACGTGGCACAATCACAGACACTTTGTGCGGTTCTTACACAGAGCTACAAGCTGGAAGTATTTTTTCCCTCTTGGGCAGAAGGAGATGAAGAAGAAGTAAGAGAGAAATACGACCAAAATGTCCTGGATATTTAATGCCATGGAATCATGGAATGGTTTGGGTTGGAAGGGACCTTAAAATCACCTTGTTCCCACCCCCTGCCATGGGCAGGGACACCTTCCATAGACCAGGATGCTCTAAGCCCCATCCCAACCTGGCCTTGGACACTTCCAGGGAGAAGTCTTCTCTCCTTTGTCTTCTCCAAAGTCTTCCCAGTTCTCAGGAGGATAAATTAAGCCTTGAAGACATCTCAGCAAAATGATTCCTCCATTAGGCTCCAGTGGCCAGTGAGAGAAGGTTCCCATTCCCCCACAAAGAGGAAAAGAGGGTCAGGTGGTCACACACATTCTCTCCTCTTCCTCCTCCTCCACAGCAGTAATTCAAGTCAGTTTTCTGCAATCAAACTGCCTTAGTGCTTTTTTCTTTTAATAAAAAGCTTTTTTCCCTCAGTTTTTCCTGCAGCTGAACATATATAAAAGATCAAGATATGAGGACCATGGATTGTGTGTTATCTTCTGTGTCATTATATCACATCTGTCTATCAAAGCTCTCCTTCACCTCTCCCCTGCCACAGTTCATTACAAGGACCTGGTTTTTTATGACTAAATGATGGAGTAATATTAATCCTTGCCAAATGTAAAAAGGGAGATATGATAGCAGGAATTTAATAAAAATACTTTTATTCTCCAAGGTGTTTTTCTGCAACTATCAAATGGAATAATAGCACATCTCAAGACTCCCAAAGAATGGAAGCCTATTTTCCTCAACGAGTTAAAATTTTATCTTCAGCCCCCAGTTGTACAATTCATAAAGGCTGAAGAGTCAAATCATTTTTTTAAAAAAAGTCAGATATTCAGATAAACACAATTCACATTCGAAATTATTTTATATTCTCAGTTACTGTTTAATTGTTATTCTATTAGGAAGGCACCAGCTGGGTCACTGAGTCAATCCCACCCTCCCAGCAATACCCTGGTCCTCTAATTTATACAACATTTATATGATTTGCCTCATTACTGCCTTGGGAAAGCCAGTCCAGAACTTGGTGTTTCCAGTTTTTGGAAATGCTCTTTGAATTTTCAGGTAATCTTATTTTTGGCTGGTATTTATTCACTGCTTTAAACTGAAAGAAGAGAGATTTAAAGGAGATGTGAGGAGGAAATCCTTCCCTGTGAGGGTGGTGAGGCCCTGGCACAGGGTGCCCAGAGAAGCTGTGGCTGCCCCTGGATCCCTGGAAGTGTCCAAGGCCAGGTTGGATGGGGCTTGGAGCAGCCTGGGATAGTGGAAGGTGTCCCTGCCCATGGCAGGGATGGAATGGGATGAGCTTTGAGGTCCCATCCAACCCAAACCATTCCACGATTCTCTGATACCCGCAGCTGACACATTAAAAAGGAGAATTCCTAAAAGTCATGGAAGTTGGCAAAAGAGGAGAGCTTACAGCAAAGCCGATTTTTTTCAGTGCCAACTACAGCTATACAACATCCCTTCTAATACCGTCTCTCAAAAATTATTTATTTCTCTCCTTGGATAATTACTGAGTAATTAATGTGGACCTACAGGGGCATCATCCCAGGGCTTTGCCTACACCCAGCAGAGCAAGGTTACAACCGAGCCTGTCCCTCTTCACTCCCACAACATTTATTTCAATCACCTCTTCATGTCCCGCGTGTCAGGGAGCAGCAAGAACGGGGGCTGGCCCCTGTTTTCGGGGTTAAATTTCCTTGTGTGTGCTTTTCACAGCGTTAAATCTCATGTAGAGCAACCTTGTACAAAGAACCTCCCGGAGTTGAGGATTCATTAGCATTCCAAAGGAAGTTGTTCCAGCAAAGATGATTAAGCAAATACCCCTGTGAGAAAGGGAGAGCTCTTTGAAATGTCTCTCGTGGTTCAAGGCAGCGTCTTGCAAAGTGCCGAACGATTTCTGAGCTGCCCAGATCTGCAGCGGGGACAGATTCTCGGAGAGCTCGGCCCCATTCTGACAGTGCTATTGGTCCCCTCGACTAAACAAACCATCATTAGAAACTGGCAGTTTTACTGGGACAGAGAAAATCAGTGTGTAAAACCTAAATAAGAACAAAATGCTTTCCCTGAATTTCTCCTGTGGATCGACAAGCGGGTTTATGTGACTTTGTTTTTTTAAAAATATGCAAAATGAGCAAAAAAAGTCCCTAAAGCCAAGCATGGCATGAAATGGTACAAAGCTGAGAGATCAAGATGCTTCCAGCATTCAAGAGTCTCAACAAAAACTTTTTAATATCCCCAAACGGTTGCAGTAACAACAGGTACCAAATGCAAAGGTTATGTCTTCATATGTGCTGCTTCTGCTTGTTTAAAATACGGTTTGCTTACAAATGCAGGTTTAAATTAGATTTAATATTAATGCTTACAAGCAGCCATTATGCAGGGATTGTGCTGTAAGAGAGAGTGAAAACACAAGGCAGGTTAAGCCAAACTTAAAATCCTAATAAAGCCATGAAATTGGTCAAATGAATCTCAAGACCCTTTTGGGCAGCGAGCAGAAATCAGGAATTCAGGGACTTAATAACCTACTGGTATAAAAGGACATTTAGAAGTTTTCTTTTAGTCTTGCACAAAGTGAATCACAGCATCTCCTGAGCTGGAAGGGACCCACCAGGATCATTGAGTCCAACCCCTGGCCTTGCACAGGACACCCCAACAATCCCACTTAAAAAGTATTAAAATACTTAAAAGTATTCAGCAAATAAAGAGGAGTGAAGACCTTTTAAAAAAAAAATACGGCTGCAGTTTTCCCAATTAGTAAGAGCATGAAATGAATACATAAGTAGGCAGAAGTAGATTTCTCCATATGCAACCTTTTTTTAAATTGATTTCAGTTGCTAGGACACGACAGTTCCAAATTATCAATAATTATGGACATTATATTAAATTTATCTTTATTAAAGAATGATCAAAACAATTTTTACCTTTAAAATTATAAGAAATAAAAGTCTCTTAACTCAGAAAAACTCTAACACAGTAACTCAATGTCTTAAAAGCTTGGGTGTGTGATAGAGAATCACAGAAAGGTTTGGGTTGGAAGGGACCTTAAACACCATCCAGTCCCACCCCCTGCCATGGGCAGGGACACCTTCCACTAGCCCAGGTTGCTCCAAGCCCTGTCCAACCTGGCCTTGGACACTGCCAGGGATCCAGGAGCAGCCACAGCTTCTCTGGGCACCCTGTGCCAGGGCCTCCCCACCCTCACAGCCAACAATTCCTTCCCAATATCCCATCTATTCCTGCCCTCTGTCAGTTTGAAGCCATTCCCCGTTGTTCTGTCCCTCCAGGCCTTTGTCCAAAGTCTCCCTCCATCCTTCCTGCACGCTGCAATAACAGAATTATCACTGACAGATACAAACCAGTGAAAAATTTTAGGTACCACATCTCATCCTTTGGTGCCCTGGCAGGTACCCCCTGACACAGACCAAGAGTCATTTCAAACAGAAACTACAGAAAAGGGATGAAAGAACCTTTTGGCACTTGTGGATAAGGTGCAGCTACTTAAAGACATTTTAACCTGTCACTTCTGTATCATTATAATAATCAATATCAAGGTATTGTGTGCCTTTACAGTGCAAGGAACAACGTGGGCTGGCTTGGCAACCAGGAAAAATCCAGGTGTGTATGGAGTTAATACAGAAACAGATCTGTAGTTAGCAGAGCCTCCACTAAAACAAAAACCAGAGGGATGCCATTTGTGCTTGGATTTGTGAGCATGAGGAGCATGAGAGTTCCTGGGCTGAATAATGGACCTCCTTGGTGGTTTGGGGCTGGTTTATGGTTCCTGGAAGCAGCTGCTTTGTATTCAAATGCAGGATTTTATGCAAGCTTTAAAAAAGTTACTTTTCACGTTTAGTGAAACCTCTTGATATTAAAAATGTGGGCACATCACCTGTCCTAATTTGGGGAAGGTACTCATGAAAGAGATAAACTAAAACTTTGCTGCTCATGGATACAGAGATTGCTGGGGGATCAGTTCTGTTTCCAGCACAGGAGGAATCAGAGGGTCCTGCTGGGGATACTGGGAACCCCACCAAGGGGAACTGTCTGCTCATGGTGTAGTCAGTGGTGAGGAGGGGACAGTTCAGCTTCTTTTGGTGGCTTTCCTCTGTGTCTCATGACCTTAAAACATGTCCCTTTAAAATTCTGTGTCCCCATCCTGCTTTTCCCAGTCACGTCACAGCTCCCTGAAAGCCCCACGATCTCATTCCTCACCTGAATTCTGCAAGTCATCCTCCTTCCTTCCCTTCCCCACCTCCTCCATTCAGAGTGCCTGGGGAATCATTCTTAGCCCATTTTCCAGCTTTCCTACTCCTTTAGCACTTCACCTCAGGACATCAGGAGGAATTTCCTCATGGAAAGGGTGGTCAGGCATTGCAAGGGGCTGCCCAGGGAGGTTTGGAGTGCCCATCCCTGGAGGTGTCCAAGGAATGACTGGATGTGGCACTCAGTGACAAGGTGGGGATCGATCACACCTTGAACTCAATGGTCTTGGAGCTCTTTTCCAACCTAAATGATTCTGATTCTATAATTCTGCCTCCAATTCTTTATTCTGTCACAGTCAAATTGGCCTCCTGACTGTCAGCCAGACCTTTGGCAATATTGTTGTCTCTGTTCTTGAAAGAGAAATAATAATTAGCACATCTTTAAAATTAGCATTCTTAGCCTTAGTCCACAGAGCCAGGTAAAAGCAGACCCATTTTTTCCTATGCTGCAAAATATTTTTTCATCGTTTTTTCATTTTGTCATTGATATTCTGGCCACTGAAAACGATCTGTGTTTAGATGGGTGAGCAACTTCACCTCCACAGACCTCCAGACAACTCTTCCAACCTACACTCCTCTATGATTACCCAGCACAGTGCAAAACTGCACTTTTTAGTTTTCATTTTAAAAAAATTATTACAAAAAAATCCTGCAAATGCTTCAGAAACATTAAAACATTTAGTTGTGTATTTTTGAAACAGAAATGTCAACAGCAAGAAAACCTCCAGCTCCACAAAAGGAAAATATTCTTCACAATGGAAGTAGTTAAGTACAAGAACAAGGTGCCTAAAAATGGGATTGAAATCTTGGAGATTTTCAGAACTCAATGAGCAAGACACAAACTTTGAAGGCTGCCTTGCTCAGAGCAAGGAACTGAACTAGAGAACTTCCAGAGTCCCTCATAACCTGTCTGTAACAGGATGAAATAATGCTATTTTAGTCCATCAGTGCATTTTCAAATTCAAGCAGGACAATAACAATTTTAAGTGGATAAAAATATTTCTAGATTTTAAATATCCCAACATTTTTTACTTCATTTACCTTCCTCATTTGATTGAAGGTATTTCTGGATCCTAAAACACAGAACAGACCAGACTGAACTACAAGTCAGGTCAGATCCTGGCTCCCCCTCCAAGAGAAGAGCAACTTCCTAGAATATTTTCCACCTGTATTCCATATCCCCCAGTGGTTCTTCCATGAGCTTTCCCAGTGCCTTTTAGGAATGTGGACACTTACAGCTCATACATACAGCTGAGATTTATGTCCTGTTGTCCTTTACAGCTTTAAAGCAGTTCTGTACCAGGTTGATCTTTACAAACACTAAGCAATAATTAACTGAAAAATAAAAGCTTTTAGAGAGTATTTTTCCTTAGTCCTAATTCAGTGGGTGGTTTAATATAAAGAGGTGCCTGATCACTTCCCCTCCAGCAGCTGTGTCATTTCCACTCTTCAAAAACCCATTCTCCAAACCTGCCGCTGGAATTTCTCTCATTAATCGAGCTAAATAAGTCCCCGAAAGCCTTTGGTAAAACAGACACTAGATTACATTAATTAATCATTTAAATTTTCTTCTGATTTTGCCTCGACTGCCACAGGCAGCTCTGCCTCTTCAAAGGTACCTCCAGTGCCAGCACAATAACTACAGTTCAGAAGGGCAGCAGGAGAATTGAAGCCGAGGTACATTAAGGGAAAATTTGAGCCAATTTATTTGCATCATATATCCTACCAATTACTGCTCTAAGTGAAGTTAAAACCCCTCCTGCTCTGAATTCATTTGCACAAAACAATAAGAAATTAGGGGGTGGGGGTGCAGAAATGTGTTTCATTTCTAAAGGATGCCTCTCTTGAGGATACAGAGAGGGAAAATATTTATTAACCTGCATGTCCCAAACCAGGTGATGGCACATGAGGACTCCTCTTTTCTAAATTTAAATTGGCTCTTCTTTAGAAACCTTTGCAGAGATTTGCTGTGACCAAAACCAGCAATTCAGCCCTTTAAGTACACAGTAACCTTCTCCTGCTGCTTCCCAAAACTCATCCTCCTACCTGTGCATTTCCTCCTCATTTTACTCATGAGTAAATAATCCCTTTGATAGTTAAATGTTTATCCATTCTATCCCAAACTTACACACAGTAAAAATAAAAATGCACAGTACAAATTATTAAATAACTGTAAATAATTGTAAATAATACAACACTCTTCATCAGTATGCACTGTTCATGAAAACCCTTCTGATATTATTAGTGTTAAACAGTTTCACATGGGTAAACTGAGAAATATTTACCTTTATTCTACAGTTCAACATGGTTCAGTGGTGGCTTGGCAGTACTGAGTTAACAGCTGATGATCCTAAAGGTCATTTCCAGCCTGAACCATTCTGTGATTCTCTAATATTCAAGAATCAAAGAGCTTTGTGAAAATGAGGAGTCATCAGCACCGACCACTTAAACCAAAGAACTGAAAAATTCTCATTTCTTGGGTGATCACATCTGTTACTGTTTCCCACAGAGAACGACTCTGCTAAGCATCCAAACACCAAGAATTTCTAGAACTATCACAAATTCCCTCAAAAACACCACTGAGGATCAGGCACCCAAAATTCACTGTCACCATCAGGTGGTGAATCACCAATGTGTGGTCTCAAACAAAAATCAATAGCAGGGCACAGTGATCTCTCATTTATGTGTCTGTAACATACATTTGCTACTGCCTGTATTTATAAAAACCACAGAAAGCAGGGCACAGAATGTCACTGTGAAACCTGTGCTCTGCCTTATTGGGTGAGAAAGAGGAGTGACCCCACTAGGAGTTAATAACCTCCTTGTAATTCAGGCAAGCACAAGAGGTTCTTGCATATGGAGTGTCAAAAAAATAGTGTGATCTTAGTGTGTGAGGTCACTGAGCTGTCAGGAACAGAAGCAGAGTCAAACCAACAAGAAATCATGAAGCTGAGGAGGAAAGAAAAGGGAGAAAAATTCTAATTTAAGGAAATTTAAACATTAGATCCAAGCTGGTGTTGTGAAAGAAGTCCCTGCCCATGGCAGGGGGGTTGGAGCAAGATGAGCTTTAATTAAGTCTCTTCCAGCTCAGGCCATTCCATGATTCTGTGATCCAAGAGAGTCCTGCAGACTGGCTGTGTATTTACCTACCCAGGTAGCGTCAGCATGGACCAGGAACTTCCCTAAAAGATGTTTTGAGTGTTCCCATAGTGTTCTGTCAGCTAAAGGAGTTTAATAGTGCTCAGGCTGAGTCCAGACCAGAAAACTGTTTCACTTAAAACAACAATGCAGCCTATTTAGACATAGAAATGTATTCCAGGTGTGATCCTGGGACAGGCCAACCAAGCACAGGCAGAGGTCCTTTCTGTCAAGTATTTGAAAAGCTGGTAAATATTCCCTGCTCTATTCTCACCTTACTGGTGATGTGTGGCTTGAGAGCAGCTGCCTACACAAAGCTACCCCACCAATGTCTGGTGGTGCCCCAAAACCTGAGGGAGCAGAACACTGTGCAGTACCCAGACCCCAAGGATGAAATCTCCAACTTATCCAGAAGTTTCTCTGTCTGGCTGCGCAGTTCATGAACTACCGAAGCAGGAGGATGAGAAGATGGCTCCCACAAGCAGCGAGAACCCAAAAAAGCTGTCTGAAGCACACCGGAATCCACGGCAGCACCTCCTGCTTTCAGTCACTGAAGGTTGCAGCGCAGAAGCACCAGTGAGGTGTGGAGCCCAAACCTCTGCTCACAGCAGAACAAATCCAGTGTTCAATCCGACTGCTCAGGGTCGCCTCCAGTCGAGTTTTCAAATCCTCCAAAGATGGTGATTCACACTCTGAATATGAAGAATCTTTTCCTTAATGCAATCACGCCTTTCCCTGTCATGGTTTTGCTGTTCATCAAGAAAACAATTGATAATCATCGCTGATGTAGAGCTGGAGGTGCGATAAATCCTCCGTATCAAACACGATTCAGGAAGCTGCCGGTCACACACAACAGCTTCAGCTTCCAAATTACTTTCAAGCATAGCGACCATTGTATGGAGGCTGATACATAAATAAATCAGGAATGGTGACGGCCACTTTGCCAAGCACAAATCATAAATATGACATCCAAAAATACTCATTCCCTCACTGTACATTGAGCAAACACCCCTTGAAAAAGACATCACAACATTATTCACGCTACTCTTCAGCACACAAATTACAGGTGATGTTACAAATCCCATAATCTTCCAATTTGGACAGGGTCTGTCGATTTGGAACCCTGTTTGGCAATACTTCCAACCTGACTGTCCTGCCAGATCACCTGGAGTTTGGAAAATGTCCTGCCAGCAACCACATGAGCATGGCTGTGTCTGGCTTCTTGTTATTTCAGGTATTTCTGGACTGCTTCTTCCCATTCCCAGAAAGCGTCAGGAAGTGGAAAAAGACTTAAAAATTTTATGGAAGAGCCCAAAAAGATCAATCAACAACACTTAAAGGGTTCAATACCCATCCTAGTGCCAACAGTGACAGTATCTTGATGGTGGCACCATGAGGTATCAGCCCACATTCCCAGCTCTAACCTAAGGCGATTCAGGAAATTCCTCTGGGTGGTACTACTCGAGTTCCTTGCTAACATTTATTTACTGCAGGCTTACACATCCCAGTGGCTGCAGAAAAGAAGCGGATATGTGATCTAGAGTCGAGTAAACTGTGCTTCCCCTTTTTTTGGAGAAAATAAATGTGTAACGTGCTCATACAGGAACTCCCAGAACGGAGATTAACGTTCGAGTGCCACAAATCGAGAAAAACTCGGCTTTTATTTGTGAATTCTTGGAAAGCAGGACAAAGCCGTGAAGGAGAGGAACGGGAATGCTGTAAGACAGAGAGTACTCCACGAGCAGAGATTTATAATTAATCAACAAGAGGGATGCAGCACTGTTTTACAAGGCAATAATCCAGCCCCATTCCCTAAGGAAAAGCCTCGGAGAGTGAAGGCCAAGTAGCTTTTTCAAACAAGGCAACTGGATTATTGCCCCATAAAGCAGCACAGCTCTGTGATTATTACCTTGGTGCTACATGCCCTTTTTAAAACGGTTTTCCCCCATAAATGTTTAAAACCTCCCAAGTAAAAAAGATCGGGGGAAGGGAAAGGAGATGTGGGGTAGAAGGCAACACATTTAATGTTTTCTTCTAATTTCCTGGGAAATACCAAGGACGCAACGTAAAAGAAATGCTTTCAATCAGGGTTATTACAAATAGCAGCAATAAATCCTATTAATAAGCAGCATACTAAGACTTTATGTCTCTCTTATTCTTCACACACGTTGCTCCCCCCCTGCTTGTTCCCTCCCTTTTCACACTCTCAAAAAGCAGCAGAATTTTTCGTTATTCACAATTTTTGTAACATTTCTGTTTCAGGTTATGTTTGACACACCAACCCGAAAACAAGGCAGAGACTCAAATGTCTCGTGGAATCTTATTAGTGATGGCTGATAAAACTTCAAGCCACAGTTCGCCTTTGTCCTACACAAAAAATAGGATATTTGGAGAACACAGTCTTTTCCCCTTGGCTGAACCCTGCCCTGACCTCTGTGACAACCACAGGCTGTGCCACGTGTGCTCAGGGTCAAAAATCACTTTTATTTAGACCAGAGATATCCTGAACAGCCTGTGAATGTCCCACCAGAGCAGTAATGTAACAAAAATTCAATATTCCAGCTAAAAAAAATACTCCTGGTGAGATGCTCTGAATACTCCAAGGATGGACTAAATTCTTCACGTGTGAATTAAAAGCAAAGCACCAACTCCATTCACAGCACTAAATATGCACAATTCACTGAGTGAGAACGGGATCAAAATAAGAAAATTCAGCAGACTCCAAATCCTTTGTTTCTGAGAATATTTAGACATGTCACAGCTGCCTTACAAGTCTGACGTCTATTCAAGGTATTGAATTTGAAAGAAAATAACAGGTGGAAGTTTTACAAATATTTCCTCTCTAAAAACTCTTCTTTCTTCCATTTAAAAAACTTTGCAGTTCCTCTCATAAAAATTTCTTTGTAAAGGCAAACAACCAAAACAAATATGAATTCAACTGATGTTGTTTTGGAAACATTAAATGGAATCCCACTGGGAAATTAAATGGAAATGTCACCTCTAATAATGGGAGAGAAATGATTCACAGGCAGAATCTAACATTTTAAAATATTTTACCTACGTAATTAGAGGAGCCTGATTTTCCAAAGGAGCAGTCTCACACACCTTCCAATAAAATCAAAGCCCAAATACAGGCTGTGAAAGCCACTTTCAACATATGTGCTTCAAATATTTTGTCACAGTGCAGAAATTAAATCTGGGAAGCCCTGGAAGCCTATTCCTGCTACCTAAGGCATGGAATGCACAGGGTTCCAACAGCTTCAGGAATGTCTTTTTGGAATAGCTGCTCTCACCAATGGCAAAATTACAGCTTGGTTTCACGATGTTTGAACTACACAAAATATCTGTAATCATCTTTATGACCACTTAACCTTAAGCTGTCTGGTTAAAGGCACTGGCACTGCGGAGTCTGGAACTGCTTAATCAAAAAAAATTTCAGATAAAGGTGACACTTCCCAGGTCAGAAGGGGAGAAGGTTTTAATTTCACTTACTGTCAAACAAAACAAATTTTGAAGAGTGCAAGTTTTGTGTAATTCAGACAGAAGCTGTGTGGAGATAGCAAAGGTTCAAGTCCCACCATTCCAGCCCAATCTCAGTACAACCTGTGAGGTGCAAGTTTCGACTCAGCCAAAACAGAGTTAACAATACAGAACATTTTCTCCAGGCTCTTCAATTTTATATAAAGCCAATTTTGTCAGAAACTGCTAAGCAGTATTCATAGGTTATGAATAAAACTATTTAAAGGATAATCTAAGGGAGCCTTTTCATCAATATTAAAGTCATTGCACATTACACTGAGTTACTGGAAAAGGATATTACTCTAACTGCTCCCAGACTGTGATTCCCAAACTAGGAATCACAGCCTGGCATATGGAATCTGCAGGTGACCCATACAAAGCATTATTTTCAGGTGGATCTTTGGCTCTGCAACTCTGACAAGAAGTTTGTAGTCCTTTTCTGAGCACCCACAGGAGTGAGGAAAAATCCCTTTTTGTGTCATTTATTTGCTCATTGAGGAGCCAGGATCTGGAATTTTTTTCATACAGCAAGTGGGGTTTATTTGCTGGACCCTGAGCTGCAGGAGAAGGTGGGAACAACTTCATCGAGTGGGTTGAGAGTTTCAGTTTCCCCTTCTGTAACTGCAGCATCTGTGGGGGCTCTCTTTGGGGGGGAGCATCATCAAATCATGGAATGGTTTAGGGTGGAAGGGACCTCAAAGCTCACCCCATTCCACCCCCTGCCATGGGCAGGGACACCTTCCACTAGCCCAGGGTGATCCAAGCCCTGTCCAACCTGGCCTTGGACACTTCCAAGGCTCCAGGGGCAGCCACAGCTTCTCTGGGCAACCTCTCCACCCTCACAAGGAAGAATTTCTCCATAATATCTAAGCTGACTTCACAGCCAAAGCCTCACAGCTTCCCAGTAACAGGAAGGAACTTTCCATGCTGCTGCCATCTCTAGAGGATCCTTAAGGACAAGAACTCTGAGATTTGAATGTCCAGTCCAGGAATAAAAAAGACCCCATCTGGACAGAAAGTGGCAGGAGAAAACTCAGGTGCTTCAGCAGAAATCCCAAATGAAGGAAACTTCAGGTGCCCTCCAAGGCAGTAGAGAAAGACCAGTGGAAGTCCTGCCTTTCAGTCCATCAGTGGTTTTAGGATCACAGAAAGTGCACTCCAAGTTTTCCATTGGGTTATTTTGACTTTTGGGCCACACAAGGCTCCTGGTCTCACCCTGAGACCTGCAAATGACAAATTTTCTTTTCACATGTCCCTCAGAAAGGCGAGTGAAGGGTCAGCGTCTCTCTCATTGCAGCATTAAACAAAAGCCAGCCTGAAGCTCAAGGGCACATTTGAAAACCCGTAACTGCATTTGCTACCCGAATCTTTAAACTTTTTATACATAAAAATGACTCGTAAAGGAAAAAAAAAGTGAATTTGAGGCAAGATGAGAAACTCCAACTCCCACCACAGACTTTTAAGGAAGTGCTTCATTACAGGGAGGGAAGACAAGGACTTTACACATTTCTTTGGTTTATTTTTAACTATTTTTAACTATTACATATGAAATTAGAATGATTTTATGGAAAATAATTACAGACTAAATGTCACTCAGGAACTCAAACTGAAGCAAGTGTGCAAACTGAGTTGAACACCAGAATGTCTAGAAAATTAACCAGAAAAACAAAAAACTCTTCAAACAAACTTTATGATACCTGATTATAATGAAAAAATGTAAATGGTTTAATTACCTCAAAGAAGCACAGGAGCAGTCTGACTTTCACCATATATACATATACATATACATATACATTTGTATAGATACATACACACCTCTCTCATCTTTAAATAAAATCTTCTATGTGAAAAATTATTGAAACACACCAGTAAGCTAATCATTAAAAAAAAAACGCATCTAAAGATCTTGCAGTTTTTCCAAAGCAAAGGGAAAAAATACATTTCATGGAAAGTAAAGAAAAATCCAAATATTCTAAAAAAATCCAAGCAAGTAAAGGGTGCAAATAACTTTAACTGACATGCAGCAGTGATACAATAGAATTACTGACTCTTAATATGCTGTCCAAAATTAAATTAATTTCATTGGCTCTATTCCCTCGTACCCCAGGAACACGGGACAAAGATAAAACTCTCTTTGCCTGCCAGCATAAGAGGCTGATCATTTACTACAAAGCACAGAGGGCAAGGGAAATCGATGCTGCAGAGTAAAAGAACTTTGTGTGACCAGCAGATTTCTGTTCCTGAGAGCAAAAGAAAAGTGACCATGAAAACTTGTCTGGAGTCACTTCTTGGCAAGACTTCACCTAAAAGCATTTTTCTCATCCCCCCCTTTCTTTACTTGGTTTCCTTCCTCCTATTTCTATTTTTTGCATTTTCTCACTATCTGATTATGTTAAATTTTTTTTTTTCATTTTCAAGCTACCTCTGGCTGCTGAATACCAAAAGATTTGTTTCAATGAGCTCCTTTTAAAGGAAGCCACAAAGCAAATTCAAGCCTGGACACTCCTGGGCACAGGGCTGTGCCCATACATTATGAGACATGGCCAGGAATGTTTCCAGTAATATCAGGCATAATTCATGCCAGAGGGATTGTGCCTGATCCCAGAGGATGGAACAGCTGGGCGGAAATACCACAGGCAAAATTCCCCTCATCTCACAGACAGCTCAAAGGTGACGTCTGCAGTCGGGAGCACTGAGAGTGTCTCCAATAATGACAATTGTGAGGACATTTGTCATGCAAGGAACACGCAAGTTGCATGTAAAAAAAAGGATAACAGAGCACAAGAAACACTTCCCTTTTTAAAATAAAAATCAGAGTAAGAAAACACCCTGAAAGTTCAAAAAGAGTGATCAGAGTATTGTGAACTTCGAGGCACTACAAGGTCATAAAATCCAGAGATGCCGTTGGTTGTCACAAGTGGGTGCAGGAGTTCAAAAAATCTGAGAATGGTTTGGATCAGGAGAGACCCTAAAGTCCCACCCCCTGCCACAGGCAGGGACACCTCCCACTAGCCCAGGTGGCTCCAAGCCCCGTCCAACCTGGCCTTGGACACGTCCAGGGATCCAGGGGCAGCCACAGCTTCTCTGGGCACCCCGTGCCAGGGCCTCACCACCCTCACAGCCAACAATTCCTTCCCAATATCCCATCCAGCCCTGCCCTCTGGCAGTGGGAAGCCATTCCCTGTGTCCTGTCCCTCCATCCCTTGTCCCAAGTCCCTCTCCAGCTCTCCGGGAGCCCCTTTAGGCTCTGGAAGGGGTTCTGGGGTCTCCCTGGATCCTTCCCTTCTCCAGGTGAGCACCCCCAGCTCTCCCAGCCTGGCTCCAGAGCAGAGGGGCTCCAGCCCTTGGAACATCTTTGTCCTCTCATCTCAACCCTCTCAAACTAGTCTCTGTCTTTCTTATGCTGCTTTTAGGAGCAAATTATTTAGAAGATACTGTGTTTTACTGGGAACTATTCTACCTGAGGCTCCAATAGCTTGGAATTAGATAATAACCAAATCTGGCTAAAAGTGCCCAGCTCTGGCTGCTGACTGTGAGGGAAAACAGGAGTAACGAGTCCCACACACCCACACTGCAGATCCTGATCCTGGCCCAATTCTCTCATGAGAGTCTAAAGAGACCATTTCAAGTTAAAATCTTATGGAATAACAGCCAAGACCACAAGAATATTAATTTTACAAGTTGTTAATTGAGCATCCATAAAAATATTCTCCCTTTTCATCAAGACACATTGGGCAAAGTGAATCACTCTTAAAATTGTTGTCTAAAAAGTTAGAGAGGTTGAAGAGAACTGGCAATAGTTGGGCCTTTATATTAGCATAAACACATCAAATATTCATTACAGCCAAGCACTCATTATGTCAGCAGCTGAATTAAATAACAAGAATAATGTTTCCCAACTATAAAAATAAGTGCCACAACAGTCTCCTGCACCAGAGCAATTTTCAAGAGGAGACAGTGAGGCAGTGTTGCAGGAACCACATTGTTCTCTCTGCTAAAACTGCTCCATTCACTACAAATATATTGGCTTTTAACAGTTCTTTTTCAGATGAATTTCTACCAAAGAGAAGGAATTACGTTCTACAGCATGAATCCATATGAAAGGAAAAGCATTATACTGGGACAATGGGGTTTATTGCAACAGCAGAATGTATCTTAAATGCAAAATTACACCAACACTATGAGTTTACCAGTTTAATCATAGCTTTAAAAGAAAATAAATACAGCAGAAATTACATAAACTCATTTACATTACGTTTTTACACTGGGTGCACAGAAACAGAAAAGTAGAGCCAGAAGTGTAATGGCAGCAGAACAAAACATCTCAAGCCCTTGAAATGCATCACAACTGTGCACAACTAATGGAAAGACTCATAAAATATAAATAGAAAGCCACTGATATAAACAAAGCCATATTAAAGGTAGATAATGAAGCCATTAGGACAAGGAGGAATGGCTTTAAACAAAAAGAGGGTGGATTTAGATTATATACGGGGAAGGAATTGTTCCCTGCGAGGGTGGAGAGGCCCTGGCACAGGTTACCCAGAGAAGCTGTAGCTGCTCCATCCCTGGAGGTGTCACAGACCAGGTTGGATGGGACTTGGAGCAACCTGGGATAGTGGAAGGTGTCCCTGCCCATGGCAAGGGGTGGAACCAGATGAGCTTTAAGGTCCCTTTTAACCCAAAGGATTCCTTCATTCCATGATTCCATCCTGTCAATGAAAGCAATAAGCCTTAAACAGTTACTAGTAAAGAACAGATCCTCTCTTTTTTCCCTTGAAATCCTTCCTGCCTTCCCACCTACAGAGATTAGAATGAAGATGGACAATGAACAAACAATTCACAGCCAAGGACAGAGCAAGGCAACTCTCTCCAACTGGGAACAGATTATAATGGAAACTCATGGGCAAACACCAGGCTGGTCTTAAAAATGGGAAAACTGCCTAAAACAAGAGGAGGATACAGATTTCCTGGCGAAGATTTTACCAGTGGTTGCCACCTACAATTCAGTGCAAAACTTCCCATCCTACCATGTTCAACTCCAACCATTTCCATCAATACAGGTCAAAAAATATTGAGATTTTTCTGAGTATGCTCCTCCCGAACCTACCCATTTTCTCTCAGTCTGTCCTCTCCACAGTCTCTGCAGGTGCTTTAATCTGGGATGGAATTTTTATTACCAAAATCACTGTCTGTGGAAAACAAAAATTTGAATCGTCTAAACACTGTACTGTCTGCAGAGTTCTTAGTTTTTACTTGCTGTGCATTAGATGAAAAAGCAAACTAGACGTGATTCCTATTCCTATCTGTAGGACTGGAAAAAACACGGCCGTGGGGCTTCTAAAACAAAACCCACACAGAGATCTTTCATGGACCTAAGCCCTTCTGCACTGCATCTGCTCTTACACTGCACACTTGGTGCTGTGCGGAGGTGTAAAAGGGACGAAGGTTTGCATGGAAAAACCAATACAATGGAAACCTCTCAGTTACGAAAAACCAAATTTTGAAGTTGGAGAACAAGGACTAAACCTTTGTAATGTGTCAGGAAAAACGCAGTAACTCTTAAGTGCATAATCCAAGAAGATGGTCAAAGAAATATTCCACTTTGATGTCATTTATCAGAGACAAAACAATGGGGTTTTTTCATGCTTCTTATTTTTTAGTATTAATTTATATGGAAGATCTTTTCATTGCAGTTTAGTGAGCTCAAACCGAACCTTTCTTCAGACCTTCCAGTTTCCTTTGGCATTCAGTAAAAGTGTTGTGTCCATATGAGGGAGACACTTTTCTTGGGATCTGATTAATTCCTAAACTGTGGATCTGGAAGTGTCTGAATCAGCCATGGACCAGCTGCCCAGGGAGGTGGTGGCTGACCCATCCCTGGAAGTGTCCAAGGCCAGGCTGGACAGGGCTTGGGGCAACCTGGGATAGTGGAAGGTGTCCCTGCTCAAGCTCAGGGATTGGATATTCCCTGACTTCTCTCCTTTTGATCTGTTGATTAACAAGGTAAGAGCACACAGGGCAAACAGTGCTGCAAACACTGTGCATTTCCTGTTTTAAAACCCCAATATTTCATAGTACAGAGGTTGCAACTTCAGACAAACCAAAATCTGACATAGGCTGAAGAGGTCAGCAGCAAACAGCAGAAAAGACGACGCCAAGACTCTGCTTGATTGTAGCAAACTTACAAAAAATAGGTGATTAAACCAATGTAAAGGAGAGACAATAATGGGAAATTTTTTGCATGAACTATAATTTATCCCTTAAAACATTTTCAATTCCATAGCATCCAATAAATATGGAAAAACTGCTATAGTGACTCAGAGGAACAGATGTACACTGGGCATAACTTAATTATAGAAAAAAAAAACCACAGGAAAAACATGGATGTCCATAATTATCAAGCTTCTATTATTTCTACAACAATTTCTGTAAGAAAATTATCAGAATCAGTCAGATCCTAAACAACTTCCTCATCTATAAACAAATGAGAATATAGCAGACAATATAACTTTAAAATCCTACAAATTAATATTTTTATATTCTTACCATTTACCATTTTTTCTTCTATTTTCCATTTTTTATGGTCAATAAAGAGAGTGACTCACAGGAATGATGGGACAGCCTCCCTAATCACTGCCTAAAGGTGTTTATTTCTCCACAATGACCACAAAAGTTACTCAACTCACTTAAATGATATTTTAAGAGTTACAATGGACAAAATTATATTGATTTTGCTCAAAATTTTTGTGGCACAGATAAAGACTGTGGCCTGGATGGAATAAAGGAGTGGAATTCCACCCAAGTCAATCCCACTGTGCTGAGAGAAAACACCTTGGAATGGTGGACTACAAAATAAGCAATTATTTTGGAGTTATGGTAAATAGTAAATGGTAAATGGAAAGAGCCTTAAAATATATATATAAAATACAACATTTAAAAAAAAAATTAAATATTGTTATAGACACTGAGGACACCTCAGCAATGGCAGCACATGGAGTTCTACCACATGCAGAATATCAAGATAATCTCCCATAGCTATAGGAATGCAAAATAAGACCCAAATCCTCCATAAACTGTGCATTTTAACATTTCTACTCTTCTCCTACAGCCATATTTAGGGAGACTCCACAGTCACACTGGGAATTGCTCATCTCCTCCTTGTCCAATAACCACAGGGGTTCGGAGTAAGCGTTCATTTTAAAAATGCTTTAATATATCAATATAAAGGGCACAAACCATTCCAGGCCCATTTTGATCTCAAACTACTTTGACACTAATTAAAACAGCAGAGTAAACCCTGGTTTATGTCCTATTAATCACCACAAGTGAAATCAGACGTTGGCCCATCGCAGTATTAAACACGATGTTCTAATGTGAATTATCTGTGGTTTAACAAGAAAAATAAAGTTAAACCCCAACCACCAACCCTCACCTCCACACTGAAATATGCCATGTTAAGGAACTGTACAATCCAATCTAAAATAGGTATTAATGATTCATTAAGAATTAAACACAAATTGTTCATTTATGAAGTTATTAAACCTAACCAATAATTAAGGATCAGAGATGAATGGTGGCAATGAATAATCAGATTAAAGTATCCAAAAGACCCCAGCTGGTAAAAAAAAATATATAAATACAATAAACCATGTGAAATTACACCACGAATTCCATTTGCATGCAATCCAACCAATGTTCAGGTTCCAACCATTTAAACCTTGCAATTCCAGTTTCATTTCTAACTTGCCAAGTTGGGATATTTTCAAAAAAATCAGCACTTAGATGAACTTTTAAAATCAAAGAGTTTAGCAGAAAGAAAAAATATTTTATTATGTAGGCCAAAAGAAATGTGCAGTGTGTGTATCTCATTTAGGAACCCAAAATGTACTGACGAGATATTTCAGAGATAAACAGTGTTTCCAACATTGTAGGAATTGCTTCAAAATAACTTCAGTGTCCACAGATGTTGCAATATTTGTACAAATATTTCTCTTTACAAATGCACTGCAAGCACCCACATGTTGATCATGTTTAAAACCTGAATTTACAAAATTATGTAGGTACTCAGGAGAGAAATATGGATATTTTAATGTATCACTTAGAAATGCAATGGTCATTTTAATATTTCCCTTAGAGGCAGCACAATAAATGTTTTCTGTTGTTTTCTGATTTTCAATAGGGGCACCCAGTAAAGATCTGGTTTGGAACGTCGTGATTAAAGAAAACAGCAGATCCTTTGAGACTGCACACGATTTCTGAGGAATAAAGGGAATTCCTTCCAGAATTCCCCATGGACAGACAAACTTAGGGCACTGTTGTGATGCAAACTCAGCCCAGCACATCCCCGTGTCCCCGAGCACATCCCCTGGTAATGCCTGCGCAGGAACAACAGACAAGAACCACACGGAGAGCAGAACTCAACTCCTCCAAACACTCCCCTTCCACCCAGGATCCATTTGAAATCCCCCACGGGATACCTTTTCCCACACAGGGCTGTTAAGGATATTTTTTAAGGATTTAGAAAGACAGGGTTGCTGTGTGATAACAGGAATTTTTCTTCAAAACTCCCTAACAAACCCAATTAAAAGGTTTCAGTGCACCAAATATTAATCACAACAGCATCTTACCCACTATTTAACTACAGCATCTTTCAAAAGGCTCACTGATGTAGTAAAAATCAGACAGATCTTGCTAAGAAACCAGTTTAATGTAATATTAAGTAACCGAAGTTTTCGACATCATCAAAAAGACCAGTTAATTTTAGCAGTCTTAAAATCCAAATGCCATGATGCACAGTTAAAACACAAACACATTCCTATTAAAAACCTTTCCATTAATGTTGTTTCTTCCCTTCAGCAGGGAAGAATTAGGGAAATGTGCAGCATGCCAGGAATTGCACATCTCACAGGCTGAACAATCCTGTTTTTAAGGATAGGGTAATACTTACTCCAAGCGAAGCCGATCCGTAAAAATCTACAGTTTACAGTTACTCCCTGAAATAATAATGCTGATTGTCACAGCAGCAGGAGGATAATCCCAGCACATCCAGGCCTAACAGCCAGTGTGATGATATTTGCTCCCAGGAAATCAGAAAGCAGGTACCTGTCTCCCTGAAAATCCAGGCACCTTTGGAGAAAACAATGGACTTTTAGGTCCTTAATTTTACTGAAATCGTAAGGCGTCCGCGCTTCAGCCGTCAGTGATTTTTTTAATCCATTTTCTTTTAATTCCTGAGAAAAGAGCAGATTTTTTCACTGTTTGCAGCAAACAGGTCCTGTAACTACAAACTGAAGTTTCCGTATCCAGTGCCATCAACTGTGTCATCTTCAAACATCCCTCACTTGGCAGCAGCCGATATTTTTCTATCTCTTGTTGCTTCTAAAGGTAGAAAATTCAGCTATTTCAGATGCTCTCTAGGAAAATGCACTGAAGGGAATGTTTTGAGAGCAGAAGCAGAATAACCACACTCTGACTTTGCCCTTCAGGCATAGCCTCGGTGTCTTCAGCATGTCCTGCTGGTCTTCAGGTTTGTCCCTAAAGGCTGGGACGTGGAGCCAGGACAGCACCAAGCAGCAAAAAACAAAGGTTGTGGCTTTAAGAACATACTCACTTTTCTATTGAGGGGTCACAACTTTCTCTCTACTCTTACTTCGCTGCTGGGTCAGATGAAATCTTTAAGGAGGTTCCATTAAAAGTTCGTCTCTGTAGAGAGAAACGCTGGAATTCCCGTTCCGAACGTATTCCGAAGGAGGTCAGGTTTGGTTTTAAAGCATGTTTGTGTCGATGAAAAGTTTTTGTTTTGCTGCAAAAAATGAAAATTCTCCCTTTTATTTACATATTCCCTCTGTAATCTTCCAAGTTACTCGGCTCCCTTACAGTTTAATCAGACATAGGAAAAAAAAAAAAAATCACCAAATATCGTATTTCCCATATGTACAAACTGACATTGTGGAGGCTTCATTAAAGGCTTTTATTTCTCTGCTCACTGCTAACTGGACGTCATTTAATGTCACCACCACTTCCCAAGAGCCCAAGAGACTTAAAAAGCGACGGAAGTTTGAAAACCAAAAAAAAAAGTTGTGAGTTTTTCTGTACCCCAGGACGGTTTTCTTTCGCGAAGCTCAAGCCGAGACAGCAGACAAAAGAAGCTGATTTGACTGAGCCGTGCCAAGTCTTGCCTTTTTTTCTTCCCTCGCCTCGCTCGCTCTCTCGCTCTCTCGCTCGCTCGCTCCCAGCATGGCAACCTTCCCGAGCAGTCTTGGCGGAGCTCCAGCCTGTGCCAGCCTGTCTGAATCCTTGTTTTCCAAAAAGATGCTCTTTGCGAATCAATTAATAGATTTCCAAACAGGAAACTGTGGGTCAGTAACCAAATCTTGGCACCAACAGCCGCCGCTCCTGCCAAATCGGCTTTATAGATTTCATGGTTCCCTACCTTTTACAATGGATGTAACGTTTGTGCTCCCAGAATCGTGGAGCACTGGAAGCCATTCCCTGTTCTCGCAGGGATAAGAAATCTGCTCGCTAAAAATGTCCGCATGCGACACATGAACAACCTGCAGTAAATCAAGACTCTTTAGAAGGCGGGCGTATGTGTAATTTTAATAAGCACCAAATACTCCTTAAAATAATGTGTTTTCATTCCCTCCTCCCCAGAATCATGGGAAGATGCCAGGAGCAGGAGACGTATAGATTTGAATTAAGATCACACTCGGAAGTCACGCACATTTTAACTTTATCTGAACTCCAGCTTGAAAACCACCAGTTCTTCTCAATTCCACCATTATTAAAAATCAGCTGAAAATTAATAAGAAAACGGATCCCAGCTCCCACACAAAAAATCTCCCCACATCCGTAGATCCAATTATGTCATCTGTTAATTCAGCAGCTCAAGTTCTTGTGGCACTCAGAGCAGAAATGGCTCAGCATTAACAATCAACTCTGGTGGGAAATTTTCTGATGTGTTGCAAGACTTTAAGGATGGAAAATTATATTTGGAACTTCATTCAAGATATTCTAAATGACAAGAACTCATGTGAGGAAAATTACAGGAATAAACTTTCTTTTACCTTGAAGCTATTTGCCAAGGCAAAATGCCAACTTTTTAAAATACATGCATTACATTAATGAGCTAAATAGAATATTCCAAGGGAAAAAACCTTCCCGAAGTGTTTAATTTTGTAAGTTTATTCAACAGAGAGTCTCAGAAGTTCACAGGATCACAGAACAGTTTGGGTTGGAAGGTGCCTTAAAGATCACCTTGTTCCAGCCCCTTGCCACAGGCAGGGACACCTTCCACTATCCCAGGTTGCTCCAAACCCCATCCAATCTGGCCTTAGACACTTGCAGGGATCCAGGGGCAGCCACAGCTTCTCTGGGCACCCTGTGCCAGGGCCTCCCCACCCTCACAGGGAAGAACTTTTTCCCAATATCCAAAGAAGTCCCTCTCTGTTTCTAAAGGTTCAATTCTGTCAGAGGTTGGGTGACCTTATCTAACTATATTTTTTAAAAAACAGGTTATTTCTCTGCCCTTCAGACCTTAGACACCCACGCACAGTTCCCCTTGTCTTGTTTCCAATGACTTTAACAGACCCATCCATTCTCCCAGTAGCCTCCCAACTCCAGAAGAAGCACCATTAACTTTAATATCAGATTTTTGCCTCAAAAAATTGCGCACTCCCTCATTTCCATTTGCACCCTGCATCCTCATGACAGGCTAACTTGGGGAAAAAAACACTCCTATGGATAAAATTTTTCTATTTCTTTTCTTTGTGCACTTGACAACAAACTCTAATGTGTCACTTTGCATTTACTGAAAGACCTATCAGGCATCAACACGGGAACAAAAAGATCTCATGGAAATTATTGACAGTGGAATTAACTCTGAAAGACTACACTACTGCAGCAGTCACTATTAAATGCTCAGCTTTTAATTAGTTTTTCTTCAAAAAATTTATGTATTGACAACAGCTATATTAAATATATATATAAAAAAATATATAAAAAATTCCAATAGAGACGAACTAGTTTAACCATTTCTTCATTACTCTTAGCAAAAGTAAGGCAAGAAAAACAAATATATTCCTGAGCAGCCAAATGTTTTCCCGAAAAGAATTTGCTAACAGGATGAAGAGCCTTATTTTAGCCCTCGAAATACTGCTCCAGAGGCAGTGGATCCAACAAGAGTGGATCTCTGTGCAGGAATGACTCCATTCTTCCTGCCTTAAAGCCTTTTTTTCCAAGGTGTAGTTTACTGCAGCTCCCCTAATTCCCTCTCTCTCCTCTTAAGGACTGCAACTGCAGGTCTGCTCCACTCCATTGGAATTGCTCCCACCTCCCTCTGTGACACCTTACGAGATGCATCATCCTGCAGCCCAAGGTGCTGATATCTTTCAGTGGAACTCATTTCTCCTCCTTCACCAAAAGACGTTTCCAGGCCAATCAATCGAGTGTTCAGTATCCTCCAAATAGGAAGAACACACAAACCTTCTCCCCACCTTGTTTTGGGCCTTTTTTCATGTTTTAGGCCTGTTTTTCACCGTGTTCCCCCTTAAGCTTCTCCAATTTGCTCTTCTTCTTGTTGTCTCCCACAGTTCTGAAGTCAGCCCTTTCCTTTCTTTCTTGCTCAGTCTAGGATTTTTTCCTCGGAAGGCTGCAATAATTCATTACTCAATTCCCAGATAACCTGACCTGACAGCAGCTTCTGTATTAGTGCTTCATAAAGTGCTTTTTCACCCTCACATTTTTCTCCTGAACATTCTCTTCTCTCCAGCCGTCCTACTGATGTTTCTTTGATGTTATTCTCTTCCAATGCACAAAATGCGGAAAGAGTCGAATTCCTCATCACTCCAAGTATTCTATCCATCTCCAGCCCAAATCTGACCATCTTTGTTTTTTACCATTACAGAACAACATGGAGCTCTGTCCTTCAACACTATCTACAACCCCACACTCGGAGAAAAATCCCCTAATTTAGCTATCACTGGTCTTTCCTTCAAGAATTAGGAAAAAATTAATATTGATCTGTGCCTTGGTCATCCCATTTCAACTTCTTTTTTCCATCTTAGACTCAATGATCTTGGAGCTCTTTTCCAACCGTAACGATTCTGTGATCTTTCATGCATCTCACCATGATGCCCCTAGAATTTGTTCATTTAAAATTCTCCCAGTCAAAGCCATGATGTCATCTTATTCCCTTTTATCCATGTATTTTTCCATCTCTCCCAAATGCCCCTGTGTCTCCCCAGTGTGGTACACCTGGATACCTGTCCCAGTGCACCTATGAAGATTTCCCACCTCCCAAGTGGAAAACTTTGGAATAGAAGTAACTCACTCATTTAAGCTGTTCTATTTGGAATACAACCCCAAATAGTCACTTTCAAATGTCAAGTATAGCTTTTATTTCCCCTTTTCTCTTCCCTGCTGGAACACCTCAGTGCCATGGACCAATGAAAGCTGTGTAACACTTCATCCTGACCACCTGATACGAGGTCAGTGTGGGTGTGACAGTCCCCAAAACATTTTATTCTTAAGAATGAACACATTGATACATTTGGCATACCAGGGCTAACTCTATCAGTCTTTCTATTATCACACTCCTGCTATCATTTCTGGGCATTTCCATTAGAGAAAAGTGAAGCCAGTTCCTCTGAGGACAAGCCAGAGGTTTTTAGGAGTCTAATTTTGGAGCCAGATATTTCTCTGATTTATTACTGAAGGGTGAAAGTGCATTATGTGACAGGAAAAAGGCTCCTTTTACCTGGGTTGTTCATACAGAGATGATGACAAAGAATTTCCTATGGACTCTCCACTTTCCTGGGTTTTATTATTAAACAGCCAAACACTGGGGAAGCTCTAAGGACATATGAGTGACTATTACATGGAGACCAATAAAAGGAGAAGGAATACTGAAGGAAGAAAAAAAAAAAAGTAATATTGCAGCCACCCAGAAGTGGCAAGGGAAGACAGCGAGAGCTGAAGTCAACATTCCAAGAATCAATCAAATAAAATGGAAAAAATATATAAAACCAAAAGAATAAAGGCATGAAAAATCAGAATATGAAGGACTACACCTGCAAGGGCCTCAGGTCCTGCAGATTCCCAAGGTCAGTCAATACAGGGACCACTTTTGGCAGCTTGTTTTGCACAGTTTTGCACGTCCCAAATTAATTCTGATGCAGGATGGGCTGTCTCCTCCTGGCAGCTGCCCCCCTACCACCTGCATTTACCATTTATCACTCTGACAGCATCATGTATGCCTGACTGTGATCTCTCCCGTGCCATGGAAAACATTAGCCCCAGGAATGGAGAGTTCCAGCTGAATCCAGGTGAAAATCAAAGCAGCAGACCCGTGAGCCCGGTGGGTTTAGGGCTGGCACTGTCACTTTGTGGGGTGGAGTCCTCCAGCTTTGCAGGGCAAATAAATGACAAGTCCAAATTCTACAGGAAGCTGTCAACAGCTTTCTAAAATCACAGTGGGATTATCCTTCAACTGCTCATCATGTGCTGGCATTCTGCCCCAATCTGAAATTCCAGATCCATGGGTCAGTCTCCACTAAATGTGTTCTTCTTCAGTTTCTTTAGGACCAGATGCTTTCCAGAGTTTACCCAACAGCATTTGCATTCCTAGGTTAAAATATTTTCCCATTCTCTTCATCCAGTACCACCCAGAACACTTCCAGTATAAAGTGCTACATGGATTTTTAAATATCATTGGTACCCTTAATTGTTTATCATTTCCTTTTAGCTCTCAGGAAAAAAACAGATACTTTAAGAAAATCCAAATATTGGGAGCGCAGCTCCACAGGCAGAGGTGACTGACATTTAAAAAGCGATTGCAGTGTGCAACACGAGAAATAAATGTACAGAACTCAAGGTAGAAATACTTACTCGTAAGAGAATCCACTTAGAGTTAATTTGGGTGGAGTGAAAATAGACTTGTGGCTAGAAATTCTCAAATATCTTCAATTATTATGAAAATGGAGGCTCTCAAAAATCAAATAACTAAGAGAATTTATCCATAGTTTGGTTAGGTTAGTCTCATGTAATTCCAGGTGTGAAGAATAAGAATATATTCTTTGTTTTGCACTAAGCAAGGGGTTTATTCTAAAATTTAGGTACAAAATGTTTTGTGNCTCATGTAATTCCAGGTGTGAAGATAAAGAATATATTCCAAAATTCAGGTACAAAATGTTTTGTGTATTCATGAAAATTCAATAACTGAATTTTCATGAATTAAATACTTTAAATGGTTCTACAGAGATCAGTATCTCAGAATTCCTCACCTTCATCCAGCTATCAGCCCAGAGAGTGCTGGTTTTTCCTCATTTTCCACACCCATTATACTTAATACTTTCACAACAGGAGTACCCGGGAACATCTGTGCACAGGTATCCACAAGGATAAAATACACATTTGATGATTTTTTTGCCTTTCTCTCGAAAAGTTTGCTTTTAATTGTTGTAAACTAAATCAAACACTGAGGAGGTCTTAATTGGTGTGTGAATGTTTTAACACAAAGATGACTCCTTAAACAAGGACTTAAGGAGAAATGAGTTATTTAATGCCAAAGGGTGAGTGTGGAAGTCTGCAATTCCACCGCACCAAGGACTGGATGGAGGGACACCCAAATCCTGCTAAAGGTTCCTTCATATCCCATCCTCTGGACTCGCGTCACCAGCCCAGGCACAGGCAACCACATCCAAAAATGATGCTGCATCCAACCCATGACTGAGAACAGTTCCAAATCTAGGAATTTCAGAGGAACATACTGGTTGACCAGGGAAAGGGCAGACCCGGGATCTTTCTCAGGATCCGAATCATCTCCACGTCCCCAGCCAGGGGCACAATCACAGTCACAGAAACAATCCACAATTCCCATGCTGGATACACAGTGCTAGGCTGCATCCAGCTCTTCCTGAGTGGGATGGGATCCTCCTCCAGTAAATGACAGTCTTTCAGGTCGGTTGAAAAGCAATTTGATGACTAAGAATGGCACAAGGGACCAGATTAAATCAAATAGCAAGAAATGTAGACAACTGGTAAGAAAACAAATGCATTAAAGCCACTCAGTAGTAAGATAACGAGGTGTGAGGTCCTACCTCAAATCCCTTCAGTGCTCAAAACACAGGTTTTAAACAGGAATTGTGTTCAGCTGCCAACAACATCAGAAGACACCTTTCAGAAGCAGAACTTCAGAAGTGAACGTGGCAAACAGATGGGCTGTTGGTCCTGCTGCTTCATTCCAGAGGATGCAGCTGGACTCCGGGGCAGTTATACCCATTTATGACTGGATTTATGAGAAATGCTAACAAAGTGAAGGAGGGTCAGAACATCCTAAAATCATTAAAAAAAAAAAAGGATCTTTTCTAAGTTCTGAAGTTCTGAAATTATTATCTTAACCAACTGTAAACTTATCTCTAGGTCACTTTATGAGTATTTTTCTTCTTTATATAAAGATGTATTAGAACATATTAGGACATTCTGCTTAATAATCCACCCTCTACATTTGGTTTGCCTGCTCATTTCTTTCCTCTCCTGTTCCCTTTCTGAGTAGTAACTTGGAAAATTGTCACTCAAGATCCTACTGAAATGTTCTTATTCTGCGAGAAGCTTCTTTTATTAGAAGTTGTCTGAGCACAACCTCTTCCAGATGAGATTTTATCTCTGCTCCCCAGCACGCATCAGACCAAGCTCAGTAAGTGCAGAAGGCGGTTTGCATACCCCTGTTTAGGTAAGAAGGTGAATCCTTAGGGAAGAACATAAATAGAAGAAAGCAAGCAATTTTAATAGTCCACACAGACCCTATACATCGTAATGTTACCTCTTAGTTTGATTCTGATGATCTTAGACAAAATCTTATTGCAGTTTGCTAAAGCGTATCAGGAAATCAGCCCCAGATTCCCTGACTTGGAATTCTGCAGTTCTTTAAAATGTAAGCTCAACATTTGAGAGGAGATGATGATTACAGACATTTTCTCTCCAAGAGGAACACATTAGCTGCCAATCTACTGATCCCATAAACCAATGATCTCCCAAAGTCCCTTCCAACCTGGATTATCCTGTGATCCCACTCTGCCATACACAGGTACCAGTCCCTGTCAGCCCCACCAAGGGCTGTCTGGAGTCATCCCTCTCCTCCCTCATCCAGCCTGTTAAGTAATCAGTGCCCGACCTCCCCGGTTCCTGCTCCCACTTTAGGAGCCCTGGGATGAAATTTTCAGGAGCCGAATGTTTGATGAACAAAAAAAGTGCATTTTTTGCACTTTTTGAATGGGGAATGTCAGAAACACAAAGACACTTCCACTGTCTATCCCTTACACAACACTTCTCATTCCTCACCAAGTTCCTGTAATTTCTGAGCCAGAGACTCCGGCAACAAATCTCTACCCCCAAAGTCCTCAAGGCTAAACAAATGTCCTCAAGGTGAGGGATTTCTGTCTCACTTTGAGGGACACCAAAAAAATTATTTCCCGCTGGAGTTCTGCTTCTCAGCCATTCCTGAAATGTGGGTATTCCTTAAAGCATCTCTGGAGGCTCCTAGAAAGTCACATTCCCAAAAAATCAAGCCCAAACTATAGTAAAAATACAGGTATCATCTACCTGGCCACATTTCTCAACAAAAAATAAGACCTTATCTTCAAAACAAAGACCCAAACAATCTCCACTAATTCCAATTTTGCATTATCTGCAGCAGGAATTAATGATGAGCAATACATAAGGAACTGCAATAACCATCCCTGGATTGTGATGGGTTTTATTGCACAGGTTTTTATCTGATTTGTACTAAGGACTTATTTATGTGCATTATTTTAATTGTACTGGAAATTTAAATGCAAGTTTCATACATATCATAAAAATTTGCAACAAAATAAGTGCAATAATCAAATGTATCCATACCAATGAAATTCCACACATAATAATTAAAAGATAAGCATGGAAGGATAAAGCAATGCCTATCACACAATAAATTACAAGCCAAATAATTCAATGGTTGCAAAGTAAAAATAAATTCAATAAAAATTACATAAACCTGAAGTTAAGGCAATGTACACCACTGTAATTTGAAGGTGTAAATTTGACAGGAAGACATTAATTAAACCAGAGAAGCTTTTAAAGCTGAAAAAATTCAGAAGGAAATACTGTACATCAAAGAACAAAAGGACTAAGACACAGGAATTAGTACCTGAAATATTCAAGCAACTTTAAATCTGCCTTAGGGGCTATTCTGCACTTATCTTCTCTCAAATCAATTAAGGTGAGGAGTTTTATTATTTACTCCTTGTGTGTTCTGAAGGAACTAAAGATGCTGCACCTCTGCAGTTCCATGTGTAAACAACTTCACTCTCGTTTGGACACCCTGACTTTGGAAATTCTTTCCTTCATTACTGACAATGTCGTATACCAGCATGAACCAGGAAAATTGAAGAAAGTAAAGGAAAAAACTGTGATTCTGTGAACTGGTATTTGGTGTAGAGAGTTAAAAAAAAATACAGCTTTTGACCCTGGGCAATAACTCATTAAAAAATGTGAAGGCTTTATATTGAATATCAACTACATGGATAGGTCATGCAGACAGCAGAGCCAGGACTCTGTCTACACCTGGTTATCACACAGACCCCTCCATGTGAGCTGGTCATTGGACCCGGCACTATTCACTGGACCCTCCTGCAGCCAGTGCAAGAAAACAGCATTTTGGGTGCTATTTCCCTGATTTAAATGTCTTTTGATGAACTAAACACACCTGTGCTCATTTTACCTGTGACAGCCCAACTCTGGGGATTGCTGCAGCACCACTCAGCCCCCTCCAGTGCTCTGTCCCACCCTGTTCCTGCTGCAATGTAAAGTTTGCCCCACACTCTCTCCTACCTGCTGTGCAAAGAGAAGCAGTGGGATACCTAATTCCATGCCTCTGCCTGGGATATACATTCACTTAATCCATTACGGAAGAACATGTGGGATCCATGGCACAATGTTACCTAAATGTCCAGTCAATGTAATTCCTGCACTAAAGATAAATGGACACAATCAGCCAAAGGAGTCCAATGTATTCCAGGACTCAGACAAAATCAGATAAAATATTCTTCAGATAGAAAAAACAACCTGAGTTGTTTTTTCAACAACATAGCCTTGTGTTTAACTCTCATAACTGATAGGTTTAACACCCCAAATTCGGCAAATTCAGACATGTACACCCCTTTTCAAAACAGCAGCAACGAGAAGCTCCTGAACCCTGTGTACCACAGCTACCTTCACCAGGAATAATTATCCCCTTTTATTACATGACTTTGAACGATCCCTCAGAGCAGCATCCACACACAACCCTCTGAGTAAAGATCCTCTGGATTCCTTTTTCATTTCGGAGAGGGAAATCACGGCAGCAGCACGAGAAGCCTCCACCAAGCCTCATTTGCATGCAGGAGGCTGCCAGTTGGGTGAAGTTTCTCCCCATTTAGGCAATGCTGTCTCCCAGCAACCCGGGCTGTTGCCAGGAGAAGCCCCGGGAGCGCTTCCTCCGCACCCCCCGGCTGTGAGCCGCATGCTAAGCAGAGCTCCAGGAACTTCAGGGACTCAAACAACAGAATCTTTTTTACTTTCTTTTGCATTTTTTGAGGCGTTTAGTGATGAATGATGTCATCAGTTCTCTTGGGATGTAGTGAGAGGTGATAAGTAAGTGCAGGGTTATTCCATCAGAGTTATTCCACCTCAGGAGCAGCACTTGGCAGCTCGATGTGCAGCTCTGTAAATATATTTCCTGTATGCTTTCCATCTCCCCGGCATCCTCTGTGCCTCTTAACCTCCTTTAGGTTGTTGTTTTCCAGCTGCCAAGAGCAAAAAAGCACATGCAAACAACAAAAAAATCTCTTTATATTGACTTAATCTTTGCTTCTCCTTGCAGCACCTTCAAAAATGTAAAATGCAATGGGGGGTTAAAAGCAATTCCTGTCTTTCCAACGAGAGCACAATATTTACAGCTGTGCAGCTGGCTTGAAAATGAGGTGTTTGGTGTGTAAATATAATTACTTGACAAAATGCATCAAAAAAAAAAATAGAGAACTAGAAAAAGCCATGACAGGCAGGATTTCCAAGGAAACTCATCCTGGATGTACCTGCAAGAAGTTGTAATCACAAATTTGAGAAGTTTTTTCAGATAATAAACGACCACTGGGGTGAGGTGTTTCTCTGCCATGCACTCTGCCTTCAATCTTGGCATACACAACAAAATTGTAATGAAATTTAATAATTTATGGAAATTGATGGCTTGAGTATGTTTGAGGCACAGATTGTCTCCTAGAATGAAGAAATAAGTACTTAACTCTTCTGAGTTAGAAAGGTAACTTGCAATTTGGAAAGTGCTAAACCACATATGACATTGTTACTCAACACACTCCACTAAACACAATGGAAGTCAAGTCTCACGTTTTTTGGCCCGTATTTCATTCAAACTCAATAAAATTGGACAACTAGTTAATTCATTATGTAGAATCCTGTACCAGATAAAAAAAAGTTGTGGAAAGTTTGAAGAAACAAATCCTCCTAAACCTTAAGACAAACTTTATTTTCTTTGAGGTTTTGTCGTGGGGTATAATCTCCCTCAAGAATCTTTACTTTAGACCTAAAATACAGTGATACTAAATTCATGTCTGAAAAAATTTTGTATTTGCCCATGATTACAACTTCATTTAACCAGTAAAGGAAATAAACATGAATATTTTTCATTTTATTCCTTGAGGACATAATTTAATGGTGAGCATGGTGGTGGGACAAATGGAAGTACCAAACCACAAGCCACTGGTTTGACCACAATAATTTCTGCTCAGTGTCTTAAGAATGGTAAAAAAAAGACTAACAGGGAGAGCGTGTGGATCCTCTGTCAAATGACAGATTAAAACATTTTTAATCAATGTTTTCTTTAAAGAGCGTGATCTGATTCAAGCAAGAATTAATTCATGGCAATGCTGTGCTTTTCTTTTTTACACAGAAGGTCAGACTAAAATTCACCATGACCTCCTTCACATTTGTAATTGCTGCTCTATTAATCTTTAGATATAAAGCTAAGAGGCTTAATGGGTTTAAACAATCCTAAGGCTCTGTACCCATGAGCTGGACTTTCTCTGCCTCAAAAAAGTAAAGCCACTACAGATGTGTAAGAAGATATTCTCTGACACTGCTCATTTGGAACAGCAAGAAAAACATTCTTTTAATTTATTACACATTGCTACTTCAGGATATCTAGCAGAAAAAAAACTCAGC
>VZRQ01006451.1:25107-41537 GCA_013397975.1 Machaerirhynchus nigripectus | reverse complement strand
CCCCAAAAAGGCACTGAAAAAAACCCCAAAAAATCTCGGAAAATAAACCCCAAAGTCACTGAAAAAAACCCCAAAAGCCACTGGAAAGAAACCCCAAAAAGCCACTAAAAAGCTGTGCCCGAGTGCAGCATTTGAAGAAAAAAGACCCAAACAAGCTCTGCTGCTCCAGAAATTAATTCCAATTATCCCTTTTTTGGTTGGATTTTGGCAGAGATTCCCTCCAAAGTCCCCATTTCCGCCACGTGGACGACCCCACATCCAATCCCAGGGATGAGGAGGGAGGAGGAGGAGCCGGGAGTGCCCTTACCTGCTTTGGGAATTCTCTCTCCCAGGGATGGAGCCCGGGCTGTCCTCTGGAGAAGCCGGAGCCACGGCCTGGGAACGAGGAGGAGCAGGACAAGTTTTAGGATAGAAAATCCCAATGTTTTAAAGGAAATTCTTACTGAAGCGGGGCATTCCTGAAATGAGGAACTTCCTGCCTTGTTTTTCCAGGTTTTTTTCCCAGGGATTTGGGCCTTACCTTGGCTGAGGGCTCCCTGGTGTCCCCGCTGGTGGCACTGAGTGGCTTCACTGCCACCACGGCCGGGGGGTGGCCCTCGGGGCCCTTCCTCTTCAGGGGCTGCTTGGGGGAGGCCGTGGCTTTGCCATCCAGGGGCTTCAGGCACACCTTGGATTTGGCTGGAATGGAGGGAAGAGAGGAATGATCCAGCTCCGGAGCAAGAGAACGGATCGGGGTTTCTTCGTAATCCCGGAATTCCAGGATGGTTTGGGGCGGGAGGGACTTTAGGGATCATCCAGTGTCACCCTCTGGGTTTCCAGGGATGCCTTTCCCTATCCCAGGGTGCTCCAACCTGGCCTTGGACACTCCCAGGGATGGGGCAGCCATGGATTCTCTGGGAATTCCATCCCAACATCCCATCCATCCCCGCCCTCGGGCAGTGGGGAGCCATTCCCTGTGTCCTGTCCCTCTCCAGCTCTCCTGGAGCCCCTGGATCTCCTGGAAGGAGCTCTGAGCTCCCCCTGGATCCTTCTCTTCCCCGGGTGAACATTCCCAACATTCCCACCCTGTCTCAACAGGGAAGGAGCTCCAGCCTCTTCTTCATCAAATTCCCGCTCCAGACATTCCCAACCCTCCTCATCCTCCGGCACTGGGTGCAGCATTCCAGGTGGGATCTCCCCAGAGCTTCCCCTCCGTGCTGCCCACATTCCCTGGGAACCATCCAGGGATATTTCTGGGCTGCCTCACGCCGAGCTTTCCCACCAATCCCAAGCCCTTCTCCCAGAACATTCCCGAAGGAACACCCAGCACCTACTTTTAGCCTTCCTCTCCGGCAGCTGAGCTCCCTTTTTCCCCGGAGACGCCGCGGGATCCTTCTCCGGGCTTCCCACGCCGTCCTCCTGGAATTTCACCAGTTTCCTCCTGCCCAGCTGATGAGCTGATCCCACAGCGGATTCGGGGCTCCCGGATCCCGGCGTTTTATCCTTGTTTTTGTCGGGTTTTTCCGCTGGAATTGGCCCGGCTCCTTTCTGGAGCTTCTCCTCCTGGCGCTGCTTCAGCTGCCGCTTCTCCCACATGATTTCCTCCAGGCTCTTCACCTGAACTCCGGAATTCCCTGCGTTCTGAGAGGGGGAAAAAAAAAAGGAATCCCAGGAGGGTTGTTAGGAGAAAAATCTGTGGATTCGCTGAGGAATTTTGGGTGGCGATCCCTCCAAAATGGCTCCGTGGGGCACCGCTGAAATCCAATTATTTTTAGGGATAAAATGAGTCCTGGAATGGGATCCACGCCACGGAAATGAAGTTTCCAAACTGCAATTCCCAAAAAAACCCCAAATTTAATGGAGCAGGAGGCTCTGGCTGTGGCCTATCCAATGATTTTAGGGAATATAAAGCCATCCAAGCTCCCCCTCCAGAGCCTGATTTCCTCTAAAATTCCTACTTTTGGGATGAAAACGTTCAGCTCGGGGTTTTAAATTTTTGCCAGGGAAAACCACGGAAAACAAAAAAAAAATTCTCCCCACCTCTGGTTCTTATTCCCTGTCAGGTATAATCAGATTAATTAACTAAAAATAAGTAATTAATCAGTTCAAAGTGAGGATTTGCTGCCTGGGATTTTTGCCGATGGAACTGACAGCATTTAGGATTTCCCCGCAGCAATTCCCAAATGAGGAAAAGGTGGGGGGGAAAAAAAACTGGGGAGCAGGAAACAAACCACGACAAAATTAATTGGGAAATTTACAGTTTTATGCCCGAACTGAACAGAAATTTGAGATATTTATTACAAAAATGTTCAGACTCACCTCAGCAGGGGCAGAGACCCCTTTGGGGGAAGGTTTGTTCACCTCCACGATCATTTTTTCTTCACTTCCAGGTACTTTAAACCGAGGAAAACATCAAAAAATTGGTCAAGAGCAGAAATAAAGAACCTTGGGAGGGGTTATTTCCCTATTTTTCGTAGCAGGAAGCAATTCCTGTGGGATTTTCTCCCTCCCTCAGTCCCAGCATCATTTTTTACAGGGATTAAACAATCTCAGCAGTGAGGTTTTTTAATGGCCTCACGCTCAGGAGCTGATAAACCCTTCCCAAAGAATATTCCAAACAGGAATGGAATGGATTCCAGCACAGGGATTACCCCACCCCGCAGAGCCAGGGCACAAAAAAGCGAGGTGGGAATTACACTACAGAGCTCCTCCAGGAATGAATTTTCCAGTGGAAAACACAGGAAACTCATGAAATTCATAGAGAATCACATGATCCTTTGAACTCTGGAGCCTGAGAGCTCCTCAAGGAATGAATTTTCCAGCAGAAAACACAGGAAAATCACGGAATTCATGGAGAATCACGTGATCCTTTCAACTCTGGAGCCTGAGAGCTCCTTAAGGAATGAATTTTCCAGCAGGAAACTCATGAAATTCATGGAGAATCACGTGATCCTTTCAACTCTGGAGCCTGAAACTTTTCAAGCTCCCGCAGGAGGACAAATCCAAGCCATTCCCGAGTAAACGGGAATGAATTCCCAAGGGGAAGCAGATCCCTGCTCACCTACGAGCTTGGTGACCCGGAGCAGCTTCCTGCCCCTCAGGGCTGGCTCGGGCTGGGCAGGAGGAGCAGGGACGTTCTCCCCGCTCTGCTGCATCCTCAGGGCTTTCTCCCTCTTGATCTCCTCCAAGGTTTTGATCCGAACTTCTCCGGCCGCTTTGGCTCTTCCCGGCTCTGCCGGCTGCACCCTGCCCGGCACGGCCGGGGCGGGAATGTTCTGTTTCCTGGGATCAGCCTCAGCTTTGGCCTTGCCAGGGAATTCCTCGGGTTTTTCCTTCTCCTCTCCCAGCCTCTTGTGGTTTTTCTCTGCCAGGGCTCCCGCCAGGGATTTGATGCGGACGGCCGGGGAGGATCTGGCTCCAGGGTTGGGATCTTCTGTTTTCCTGCCTTCTCCCGGGATTTTGGCCGGGGGTTCCCCTCGCCTCTGGTTGGCTCTTTCCAGACGGATTTCCTCCAGGGTTTTCACCCGGATCTCCTCGATGGGCTTGGCAGCTTTGTCTGTGTTCAGCAAAATCAAACCCGGAGAGAGGCGGCGATGAAAGGGAGGCCAAGGATGGGGAAAGTGTCCCAGATTTCCTCGCAGCACTGAGGGAATTTGGGATTGAGTGCTCCCAGTGTAGCTTGGGACAGGAGGGATTGGGCTGGAAGGACCTTAAGGACCATCCAGGGACACCTTCCACTATCCCAGGGTGCTCCGACCTGGCCTGGGATACTTCCGGGGATGGAGCAGCCATGGATTCTCTGGGAATTCCATCCTAGCCCCTCCCCACCCTCCCAGGGAACAATTCCTTCCAGATAGCCCAGCTAAACCTATTCCCCATCAGTGGGAAGCCATTCCCCTTGTCCTGGCACTCCATCCCTTGGAAATATTCCCTCTCCACCTCTCCTGCAGGCTCCCCTCAGGCCACAACGAGATCACCCCAAAATTCCTCCTCTCCAGGCTGAACGATCCCGATTCCCTCAATGAAGTTCTCTCCCTCCTTTAACCCACTTGGATTTGGAAAACCACAGCCAGTTATCCTCCAAAATTAACAATTTCAGGTTGCGTGGGTGGGAGTTCTTGGGAAGATGAAAAAAAAGGGAAGGGATATTTTTAAATGCAATTTTTACCTGTCTCTGTGCTGCTCTGCTCAGAGGGCAGCCCCAGCCTCTCCTTCAGGGACTTCAGGACTTGAACTACAAAAACAAAGCAGGAAAAGTTAAAAAAAGTGGCAGAAATTCCAATCTCGTGTGGGAAACGAGACAGGAGAGAACCTCGGTGGGATTCAGAGTGACCTCGAGCCCTCAACCGAGGCGCAGACAGAACCACGAGGAGAAAGGAGGAACGGAAAATCCCAAGAGAAAACCCGGAGAGGAAATTCCAGGCGGGAAATCCAGGAGCGTTTGGTACCTGTGCCTCTCTTCGGGGCCTTGTCAGCGTTTCCCTGCAGCTCCGCCTTCCTCCCCAGCCTGTCAGCAACGTTCCTCCTCAGGGGAAGGAAAGTTTTCCCAGCTTCAGAAAGACAAAAAAAATGAGGAATTCTTTCAGAATTTTCCTCTGCAGGAGGGTTTAGAACAATCCTCCCCAAATCTGAATCCTCCCAAGTTGATTTTTTTAGTGTTTTTGGTGTTTGGTTGCTAACAGAAGTTGCTGTTTCTGGTGTTAATCCTTCATAAAAAAGCTCCCACCTGTGAGGGTTTTCCTTTTTCCCAGCCTGTCAGGAAGATTCAGCTGGATCACAGGATCCTCCCCTAAAACAAGGAACAATCCCTTCAGTGGACACAGGATCAGGAAAAGCATCCCCAAAAATGACATTTCCTGGCAGCCAAACCACAGGAACTAAAGAAGGACTGGGAGGAGAGGAGGTTTTAAAGGTAAAACTTCCCGGACAAACCCAGCACCCACAAATTCCAAACTTTTCCAACACAACCACAGCCTTTAAAATTAAACTCAGGGAAGGCAGCATTGTGTGTGTGAATTATCCTAATTACCAGTAATTTGGTTTGGGAGCTGTGGAATGGGAGTTTTGGGCTATTTTTACCTTCCTTTGAGGAGAGGGTCACAGTTCTCAGCACGGTCCGGACGTTTTCCTTCTCCGGCACGGGAATGCTCCGGGTTTGGAGGGGATCCACAGCCACTCCTGAAGGACCTTCTGCATGGAAAAGCGGGGAAAAATCAGGATATTTAGCAATTTCCTTTGGATTTGAATTCCAAGCAGGACTGGGAAAAGAGGCCACAGGCCAGAGCAGCCCCCCCAAAAACCACGGAAAGCTGTCCCTGCAGGATCTCCCAACAGCGCCAAAAAAATTCCTTCTCTTGCCAATTATCCAAGGAAAATCAGGATTAAACCCAGGGATGAGCAGAAAGCAGAAGGGTAAGAAAGGAGGGACGTTAAGGATATTAACTCACCACCTTGTTTTTTGGCTTTTTCCTTGAGTTTCTTCAGTTTGATCTCTTCCAGGGTTTTTATCCCGAAATTTAAGTTGTCATCTGGAAGTTCAGGAAATTGAGGTAAATCCTTCAAAAAATGTTTAGAATAAGCCCTGTCAACACTCCCCAGGAGTTGGGATTTTGGAAAACTGCCACCTTTTTTCACCCTCCAGGGGAAAATCTACACTTTTAAGCATTAATTCGTGGAAAAGGGTTAAAGATTCCTTTATCACTCGGATATAGATTTCCACAGTGCCTGAAGGGACATTTGCAGACATTTAAACTCCATTTAAACTCTTCAAACTCCTTTTTGTCCCACAAAACCAAACCAGGAGGATTTTCCCTGCTTGGAGAACACGATTGGGTGGGAATGAACTCCTGGATTCCATTCAGCATCTCTGTATTTTATGAATATTTTGCTTTTAACTGTCCAATTCTCCTCCCAATCCCTCCTCCTGCAGCTCTTGGGATACCTTGCTTTGCACTGGAATTGGATTTCCTGGTGGAAATCACCCTCAGCCCGTTGTGGGTTTCTGTGGTTGGTGGCTGGACTGGGGTTTTGGTTTCTTCTCCTTCTTCAGAAAGCTGGTCTGGAAGGAAAAAATAACCTTATTAATGTAGGGATTGGCCAAGATTTTGCATTTTTAGGTGGTTCGTCTGATATTTCAACCCCTAAAAATAATCAAGACTTTTCTCTGTAGCTTAAACCACTCCCAAACTCACAAATTCAGCCATTTACACGCTGATTTGCAGCAGAAATAATCTAAATAATTCAAGATTCCTCACCATCATCATCTTCATCATCATCTGCAGCGTTGATGACGACTGGGGGGTGGGTGGGACTGGGGACATTCTCCGAGTTTTCGACTTTCATCACCCCCCTGAGCTGCGGGGAGGGGTTGGACTGCACCGAGAGTTTGCTCTGCTGCATCTGCACCATTTTCACTTCGTCCTCCGCAGCCTCGGGGGGGCTCGGAAGCGTGGCTGGAAGGGAAAAACCACACCTGACTTGGGGATTCCAAACCTTGACCCCAAACCTTGCAGGTTTGATAAGAGAACGCGCCTGGATCCGGTTCCTTATTCCCCACCCCGCGAAGGGATTTAAGGAGGGAGGAAAACCCTGAAAAGCAAAACAATCCCAAAGCACAGAGCAGGAAAATAAAAATCCCAAATCGGAATTTCACTCCATGCAAACCTCCCCCTCTGGATAAACCAACAATTCCTTGAGCCTCCACGTAATTTTGAAGAATATTCACCATTAACTCTGGAATATTTCAAGAAGAAAAGAGGTGAAAAACTCACTTTTGCTCGGGGGTAGGAAGAGCCCGTCCACGTAACGTCCCTTGGTGTGGTGGAAAGCACAGTTGTGCTTCTGGCAGCCTCCTGGCTGGTTCTCCCAGTAACAGGCGATCTCACTCCTCTTTTTCTGAGGGAAAAACCACAAATCCAAGCTCAGGGAATCCTCCCTTGGATCTGCAGACAGACTCGGGTTCCCCACAGGTCACAGGGGAGGGGTGGAATGTCACTGCGAAGAGCGGCTTCTCACTGAGAATGTTTTAGGGCTCAGAGGGTGGAAAAACTGGGTATTTATCTGGATTTGCTTTGTTATCATTCAGCTGGAGAAGATGGGACACTGTCACACAGAAATTCAGGCTTGAATTAATACAAAAATCCGAAATAATGGGATTATTCACAGGGAAAGATTTCAATTTTCAGATTTCAATTGTTGGTGAAATCAACCTGAATTTCTCTTTCGCAGCTTTAGCTCCTTCCCATCTTCCTTCCTCCCCACCCTGTACAATTCCAAGAGCTCAGGATAAAGTTTTGATGAGAAATCCAGGGCAGAAGAGCCCTGACAGAGCCGTTTTCCAGCTCTCAGGAATCTGTTTCCCACCACGTTTAAGCAGAGGGATCCACGTGGTTGCTCTGGCAAAAATTTTGGGAATACCAGCACTTCACACCAACATTTCCTGCTGAGAAACACCTTAAAAATTGACTTTTTTTCCTCCCCCACCTCCCTCCTGCTAACCAAAATCCCTGCGAATCTCTGACGGAAAAGGACTTCCAGCCTCCCACATCCCTGGCAAGCGCTGTGAGGGTTTTGGGACGAGGAGAGGTTTTTTAGGGAGCACTCACATCGATTTCCATGTGCCTGAACCTGCAGACATTCCTGAAGCAGCGCCCCTCCTGCCACAGGGTGCAGACGGTCTCGCTTCCCAGGGCGGCTTCGCAGTGGCGGAAGGCACAGCTGTCTCCCTGAAATCCACAGGAAATCAGCAAAAAAAAAAAAAAAAATTGGGATGGGAAAAGCAGGCAGCTTAAAGAGAGAAACCACGCTGGAAATGAAAAGCACACAGCTTAAAAAAAATCCCCGTGTTTTTAAGGCTGGGAGAAGAGTAATTAATTAATTAAGAGGAATGTGTTTCATCACGTTCTTTGCGCGGGAAGTGGATGAAAGAATTCCGAAGGGAATCAGATCCAGGCTCACCTTGTTGCACGTGGAATAGAAGAAGAAGTAGCAGTCGTCTCCCTGGTTGGACATGCTGGAGAAATCCTTGGGAAAGCTCAGGGTTTTGCTCTCAGGGTGTTCCTCCAGCCTGGGCAAGAATTGGCTTCGCTTGCTGGCACTCAAAGGCTTCTGCTGGCTTAGCAGTGAAAGCTTCTTTTTAAAAGTAACCCTAAAGAAAGGGATCCGTAAGAAAATTAATTGTTTTTAGAGTTGTTTCCTATTAATCAAATTTATCTTTGGAGGGAGGCAATGACTCGAAATCAGCTGGGCACGAAAACGAAGCCAAATTTGTCCAAAATTCCATTTTTAAAATGAAGCCGATTGGGAAATGCAGTCAAATTTTCAGTCGAATTTGTCCAAAGTTCAGGAATTTTGTCTGCACAAATTCGATGCTGTGACCTCAATAACAGCTGTGTGTCTTGAGGCAGAGAAAAATTAGGGTGTGACCCAAAATAGAGTCACTTCTTTAAAAACTGGGTGTCATTTTGAGTTACCAATGATAGAATAATATTGTATTATTATATTATTTCACATTATATTATTAATATTATCCATTATTTCCCATTTGAAATGAAACTTCAGTTTTAGGGTGTGACCCAATTGCTTCAAAAATTGGGTGTAATTCTGAGTTACCAATGCTCTGATATTGTATTATTATCAGGTATTATTTTACACTGTATTATTAATATAATACATTATTTCCCATCTGAAATTAAACTTTAATTTTAGGGTATGACCCAAATTCTTCAAAAATTGGGTGTCATTTTGAGCTATCAATGATGTGATAATGTTATTTTACCACACATTATTTCATACTGTATTATTAATACATCATTTCACATTTGATGTTAAACTTTGATGTGATATTATTAGAATGTATTTCACACCGTATCATTAACATAATATATTAATTCCCATTTAAAAATAAACTTTGATTTCAGGGTGTGACCCAAGTTTTAAAAAAACTGGGCGTCATTCTGAGGTATCAATGACACCACAATATTTTATTATCATCACCTATTATTCCACATTCTATTATCAACAGAATCTCCTCCTTCACATCTGAAATTAAACTTTAATAGTTAGATATTAATAATAATCACATAATGACATCACAGCTCAACAAGAGAACATCCCAACACCAAGCCTTAATGCTCTGATGACATCTTAGCAGCATTAATTGGAAATATTCCCATTAATTGATTCTAACAGCGTGCTGGTGATTTCTATGGAATCCAAGTGCCACATCCCAGATTTTTTTTTCCCAATCCCAGAGGATCCTGGAGCTCACCCACCTGGCCACCTTCAGCACAGGCTTTGATCTTCCCAGCCATGCAGTTCCCTTCTCCTGTAGGCCGAAGGAGTCCGTGAATGAATAACAAAGGGGCAGAAAGAATTTTCCTCCTCACAATTCCAAGGGAACCTCTCAGCCAACAATTCCACCATTCCAAACTCTGAGGTGCTCTTAAAACAATCTGACAAACTAATGGAGGAATCGAGTCCATTGGAATACTGTCACACTGGAGACAGCCAGGGATATTTTTTAGCTCTTCCATAAATTATTAAAAAAAAAACAAAAACCAAAAAAACCAAAAATAACCATAGAAAAAGAACCAACAAAAAAAATTTTTTTTTTTAAAAAAAAAGCCCCAGCGCCTTTTTTAAAGATGAACTCGGGATTCAAAGTGGCTGCAAAAATGAGGCTCCATCTTCCACAGCTGGGGAATTTCTAATTTTTTTTTTTTTAATTTTTTTTTTTAATTATTTAATTCAGTAAGTTGCAATTTCGGGTCTTCCAAGATTTCTTCACCTATTAAGAAAACACAAAAACCTTCCCCCGTCTTTATGACCTGTACAGCAAATCCCCCCCAAATATCTGTGTGTATAAACCCACAGATGTGTTTATACACACCCCAAAAGAGGGAGGGACAGCGAAGTCAGGGAGAAAACCAGCAAAAATCAGGGATTTTGGCCCACTTCCCACATCAAACTGCAGGCAAAGTCTCTCATTTTGGAGCAAACCGGGGGGGAAAATGAGATTATTTCCACAGGTTTGGGTGAGGTGAGGTCAGGGCGATGACTGTGAGAGGGAATCTGGGGACAGCACGTGGGACAAACACATCCATCCACATCCATCCATCCCACGGGAACGGCTCTGCCCTCACCAGGAAGTGCATCCAAGGAAAAGCAGGGAGCAGCTCGGGGATGCAGCAAGCTTTGGGAAAGCAGGGAATTGCTTAGGGAGTGGCATGGCTGCATGGATTGGGAATTTGGGTTGGGAATCGGTTGGTTTTCCATCAAATATTACAATTTTGCCATCATGTGCTGTTCCCTAATCCATTTATCCATCATTATCCAATGGCTTGGATCCAATTCAGGAGCTGATTGGGTTTTTGGTGCCACCAAAAACTGATTTTATTGGGCATTTTTCTAACGTGAAATCACACGTTTCTTTTTGATATTCTTACAAAAATCCGATTTTTTGGTTTCTTTTCCATACAACCTGCAACCAGACCAGCTAAAATCCACATAAAAGTAAATTTACCCCTCTCACATTCCTGTGCAAAGGATTTCTGACTCTTTGGCAGGGGGAGGGGAGGACAAAACTGAATGAAATCGTTCTTTACAGGTTAAGAATAAATGCTTGGAACCTTCTACTCACACAAACACTAGTGAATTTTCCCAGGATTTTTTTTTTTTTTTGGCAGGGAACTTTCCCAAATCTAAAATAAAGAGAGGAAAAGTTGGGTTCTCATTATTAGCGACTGGTTTTGTTTTGACTGCTTGACAAAGGGAATAAGGCAGGAATTAAGTGCAGGGTTTCCTCCCCTTCTTCCATCTCCACGGGGCTAATTCACTTTGGACCTTCAAAACCAGACTTTGGGTCATGGAGATTCCCGGGAATCTACTCCTAAAAATTCCTGGAGCTCCTTCTTGTGGAAGTTCAGCGTTTTTCCAGGTGTTTTCCCAATGCTCTTGGGAGTTAAAATTAAATTTCAAGCCCGAATTCTTCAGTTTGCTCAAGCCAACACTTAAATCCGTGGGAATTAGGGGCCATTCCTGGCTGAGAGCAGGAATTCAAACCCCAATCAGGAGGAATTCCCAGTCTGGAAGGTGGCATTTCCTTTCCTCAGGCAGTCAGACACACCTAAAATGCAACATTCCTACAATCCACCACCCTGGGGGGAAAGAAAATCCCTTCAGATTTAATTCCTTTACAAACGAAATCAGCATTTTGCCTTCCACATTCCACATTTTTCCCATTTTTCCATATTCCTGTTCACAGTCTGAACCTTGTTTAAAGAGTTGGGAATAAAGCAAACCTTTAAAACAACAACCAAAAAAAATCAACCAAAACCCCCACAAAAAAGCCCCGATGAAAACCCTCAAAGTTCTAAACTCCATCAAAGTAATTTAATTATAAAAAAGGTTCATTAAAAACCTTTTTTTCCTCTAGTTTTAACCTGGTGGCAAGGTGGCTATCAAAAAAAAAAAAAAAAGAAAATCCCAATAAAAATGAGTAACTCTGGTGCACTCAGCAGGTCTCGAATTAATTAAAATTAATGAGCATTTTAAACACTTTTTTTGTCCAGAACACATTTAAAATTTTGTAGTAAAATACTTTCAAACCAATTTTTTGTAAAAAAAAAAAAAATCAGATAAATAAAAAAATGCAGTAGCTGAGGGTCAGGAAAAACCAGGCCGAAAAAACGACACAAACTTTCTATTTTTAAAGGGAAAAATAAATAAAAACACCCGAGAGAAGTTTTCCTGCACCTCCCTGTGGGGAATTCTGGGGTTTAAAGCCCCCACTTTTCCCTGGAAAAGCCTCTCCTGCTGCTCCATTTGTGCCTTTCGTTCCTGACAACAACATCTGATGATTCACCCCCGCGTTTATTGGGCGACAGGGAAGGAAAAGCACCAGGAATTACATATTTTACCCCCCTTTTCAGCCATTTTTTCCACTCCCCACCAGCTTTTCCTCCCCAGGAATCAATCCCAAAATAAGGGAAGCTGCTACATCCACTCTCGGATAAGACAGGCATAATTAAACAAAATAAACTCTTTTTTTTCCCCCCCTATTTCTGAGCTCAACCCCAGGGCCTGGCAGCGATTTCCTGCGACACTTCCTCCTCCTCACTGAAATGTTTCATTAAATCCCAAAAGGACTCGATTTCCCCTGGAAGCAGCCCCTTGGGAAAGGTGTCATCGGAGCCGGGAAGCGACACCACCAGGAAGTTTTCCCTGGAGAACTCCTGGAACACCTGGACACATCCAGCAACACCTACAGCCCCCCTCGCTCGGCTTCAGGTGCGCCCAAACTCAACCCCGTGGCTCTGTTTCCATCCCCAAAATCCTTTATTCCTCAGGAGAGCTCATTTCATTTTTTTTTACAGCCAAATAAAGCCAGGTTTTATTTGGGAACTGTGACCCTGAGTGCAATTCTGGGAAGAACCTGCAGGCCCCACACACTGCAACAACAACAAAAAAACCTCCTTTTGGCATTTCCATAACAAAAATCGACGGCAGAGAGCAGAAACCTCTCAGCTCCAACCTTTAAAAAACAAGAAAACCCCCAAAAACTTCACACAATTGCGTTGTTTTAACAACCCACGGGAGGAATTCAGGCCGGGTGCATCCAGAGTTACTCAGCTCACGAAGTTCCTTTGGGGAATGAGGAGCAATTAGGTGACTACGTTAGAAATGCCCCTTAGACGCGTTGCTACAACAGGAAGGAACGAGGTTTTACCTGAAAATAAGGAGGTTTATAAAGCACCTGCGCTGGGATCGCAAATTTGAGGGGGCGGCCAAACCCTGCGGGAAGGCCTCGGGCCTACCCCGGGCACGCAGCTGCCCCCTCCCCCAAGCGCCGGGGGCGGGAAACCCACCTCATCCCGGCTTTATTCCCACCTAATCCCACTAATTCCACCTCATCCCCACCTCACCCCGGGGGTCCCCACACCGCCCCCCTCCCGCTGTGGGGAGAGCGCGGGGGATGGGCGGCCTGCGGGCCCCTGCGGGGGAGCCGGGGCTGAGCCAGCAGCCCGCCCCCCCACCACCACCCCCATCTCCCAACAGCCGCCGCGGGGCTCCGAAGCGCTCTATTTACGGTCGATCAGGGAGTTTTACCGAGCCCCCGGGGGCCGCCGTGTCGCCGCCGCGCTGTCGCCGCGATCCGCCGGGACCGCCGCCGCCGCCGCCGTGTCCCCGGTGCCCGGCTCAAAGATGGCGCCCGGCGCGCGCGCAGCCTCAGCGGGCCCGCTGCCAAGATGGCGCCCGGAAGTGGCTTCACCGCCGCCGGCTTCCGCCCGATGGGCAGGGAGAGGGCGGTCGGTCGGATTTTTCTGTGTTTTTGCTTCCCCGCGCTTCAAAAAAAACCTCAAAAAGCGTCAAAAAGGGGGTAAAGCTTTTCCCCATGAAGCGAACAGGGCCATGCCCCTCCACCCTACCCTGCGGCCACAGGATTTAACTTGGAAAATCCCTCCAGGGTCATCAACCTCATCCTGATCCCCACCGTGTCACCCAGCCCACAGCGCTGAGTGCCACGTCCAGCCCTTCCTTGTCACCTCCAGGGATGGGGGCGACTCCAAACCTCCCTGGGCAGCCCCTTCCAAAGCCTGGCCATGCTTTCCGTGAGGAAATTCCTCCTGATGTCCCAAGAATGGTCCCCACTCGCTGCCAGAGCCCGCCTGCCCGCAGCCCCTGAGGTGCCGTCCCCTCCCTCACGCTCCCTCAGGGATGTGAGTTCCCAACTGGAGGATATTTTGAGTTTTCAACCTGTTTTTTTGGGGTTTTTTGGTTTTTTTTTTGCATCCAGCCTGGACTATATTTACAGAAAATAATAATTAAAAAAAAAAAAAAAAAAGGAAGGAATTGTGGCTGTTGTGTTTATTTAAAGAGCTGTGGGCATGGACACCTCGCTGGGAAAGCAGGGAAGAGAAGAGGGTGATGCTGCACAACGAAGCTTTTACACCCCATTCCTGCCCCTTGGAATCGGCTCCAAGGATCAGCTTGGAGATGTTTCGGATTGAATTCTCTTCAGCCTGGCGGGATTTTATCTTCGTGGCCTTGGAGGTATTAAAGACACAGAGAAGACGCTGCTTCTCTGTAAAAACCAGTTCCAGTGCGGTCAGTGCTTGGGAGTGAGAGGATTTAAGTGGGAATGAGAGGATTTAAGGGGCTGGTTGCTTTTACTTCCCGTTTTCCTTCTTTTCTGGACAAAATGCCTCTTCGGAGGCAAAAGACTCTTGGTATGGAAGCAGGACATGGCTCGAAGCCAATCCCAAGGAGATGGAGATCCCAACCCCGCCAAGGATCGCCTCAGAAGCTCCACACACGGCACTGGGAACGGGAAAAGGGAGGATCCCTGATCCAGGGCAGCTCCTCACGGCCCAGCAGCACCATTTTGGTGGCATTTCCCAGCAATCTGGGGACTTTGCTCGGAGGTGGTGGAAGAAGAGGCGACCGAGTGACAGAAACCCCGCGCCGAGGGGAGCTTGGCTTGGTTTGGGTCCCCACCCCGCCTTCCACCCCGTTCCTCGGGGAGGATTTGGGACAGATTCCCCGAGCTGCCGGACACACGGAGGACGGCACAGTTACACGTGGGCACATTTTATTCTCTGGACGCACTCGCGCATTGTTTCTGCTCAACAGCCAAAGCTTTATTGATTCCAAACCGTTCCCCTTCTCCCTCTTCACTTTTTAAATTTTTTTACTGCACCCCCCCTTTTCCCACCCCTCGACCACTCTGCTGCTTCCACTTTGGGGCGTTCTCTCTGCTCGGAGTTCTGTTTTCTCGGAAGAAGCCAACGGACAATTCATTCAGATTTTTTCTTTTTTTTTTTTTCTCCCAAGATCCATATAAATTACATGCAAAACATTGTACATAGAGATTAATATCAAAATGCAATACAGATCAGGTGCACTTTAAGCTGGACTCTAGGATATGGCAAACACACCAGGGTACATATTGCTTTGAAACCACCATTGTTTTGTTTTTTAATGTCATGCATACCACATAATATTCAGTCTTTTGTTTTGTATTTTGTTGGGTTTTTGTTTTTTTTTTTTTTGTTTTGTTTTCTCTCCCATTTTTTATACAAAAATACCAGTGCTTATTATACTGAGTTACTGGAAAAAAAAAAAAAAAGAAACTCGGCTCTGCGTGCCCTCTTCAAAAGAAAGGTTTCGTTTCTGTTTTGTGAGACCATTGGATAAATATATATACACACACATAAATGTTGAGTTCAGACTGTATATATATATATATTTATTGAAGGAGAGGAAATAAACTAAAAGCAGTTTTAGCCATGGGCTTTGTTTGGTGAAAATTGTGAGGTCTGGGGAGCAGGGGAGAGCAGAGTCAGGGTGAGAGGGCGATGCTGGAGAGAAAGAGGTGCCAAAATCCCCCCGTTTTGGGTGGAAAAGGAGCAGGAAAAAGGTTCCCCCACATCCCTGTGGCCCCCAAGGGAAAGCTGGGGGTGTGGGAGGGCATTTTGGGGGCTCTGAGCTCCACCAGGGGTTGGGCACGGAACAAAGCGATGCAGGCCCAGGTGTCCCCCCACAGGGACAAAAAGCTTCCAGGGACTCGGGGTGGTCCCTACGGTCCCAGAGGGTGACAGGAGCTGGCAGTGGCACCTCAGAGATGCCCTGGCTGGATCAGGGATGGGGTTTTTTCCAGCCATCCCCTCAGGCCACCCTCAGAGAGAGGCTGCGCCCTCCAGGGTCGGGGGTGGGGAAAGGCCGCGAAGGCCGCCCATGCTAAAACCTGCTTTAGTTCGTTTCCTTCTCGAGATCGTTTTGGACAATTCCCCTCGGAAGCTTATTGCACGGAAAACCTTTCGGGATTAGAAAAACCAACGAAGTTAAACCCCCTCCTCCTGTGCAAATCATAAAAACCTCAGCAGGAGAAAGCGGGAACGCCTCAGGCTGCCGGGCCGGGCGAAGCGCACGCAGGCCGCGGTGGGATGTCTTTGGTACCAATCCGCCAATCCCACGGAAAATCCACGGAAAATCCACCACCAAGGGGCCCTGCTGGGATCAAGAACTGGATGCAGAAGGATGTTCAGAGTGTTTTAATAACAAAGCATTCCAAGGCAAGTTGAACACGGATCACAACGAGGAGGAAAGGGGGGGGGGAGGTGACTCGGCTCCCTGGCGGGCATGGCGCTGTCCCTCCCCTGCTCCGTGCGCGCTCGTGGCAGTTCAAACAAAGCGAAAAACCAGAAGTTATTAATAATAATATATATTTATATATATATATTTATATCTCCCCCTAGTCAAGGCATGTTGCAGAGAGTCCCCAAAAGTCCGTGCCGCCGACCATGCCTTTCTTTTTTTGTTTTTTTGGAGCACCAATCTCCCCCAAATCTCTTTTTTTTGTGTGTGTGTGTGTGTGTGTAATGTCCTCAATAACTTAAGCCAAGAGTCAGCTGCTGCCAGGATATCACTGTAACTTAACCCAAAAAAAAAAA
>VZRQ01006448.1:212526-224442 GCA_013397975.1 Machaerirhynchus nigripectus | reverse complement strand
TGTATTAGAAATCTACAAAGCTACAAATATATTAAATATGTATAAAAAGCTTAGTCATCAACACAATGAATCAACCTGCTTCTTTTTCAGAGAGAGTTTGATTATGTTTAAAGCCTTTTACATTATGTTGCTATGCATATTGTAAGCATATTGATATTCCTATAATGACTACTTAGGCCAATATTCTAAAGGTGTGCTTAAAACTGTTCTGCTTGCTGTGATTACAGAATTACATTTTCTCTTTTTAGTCAGAGACCTAAGGAGATGCACTCAGTCACACCTCCCCTTAAATGACAGTCTCTTACCCTTCTTTCCGTTCAAAAGGGTATTTCCTCATCACTATAGTATTTTGAAAACCAGTTTGGGCTGTCTGCAGGAAGGGGGAGGTTGTCAAATACAACCCCTACTGCTGTATGACATTATTAAATGCAACTTTCCTTTCTCCACTCAGTTATGCTTTTGGGAAATACTTTTGTAGTGAATTTTAGCAGACATCATCCAATTTCTCTAGTTTGGTAGATCACCAAGCAAAAGAAGATTAATTTAAAGTTAAATGCTAGCAATATCAAGATAGGTTTTGTGTGAAAACGAAATTAAAATATATCCAGCTACTAATTGTCTGAGTAGACTGCAGTGCTCATAAACACATCTACAAATGATTAAGTAGGCTGGTGTGTTCTCACAAGGCATTGCTTGGGAGGCAAAATTAACCTACAGCAGCACGTGCTATTTTAGCTTGAGAAGCAGCAGCCTGGACAAAATGAGAATGTTTAAGAATATAGCCTGGACAGGCTTCATGTTGCTGAGAAAGTATTCAGGCTACATTCTGAAAAAATTTTCAGAAGTCTGACAGAGGCAAGACTGATTTAATTTTGGATTAGGTCTCCAAACAAATAGATGTCATAACTATAGGTCCTGTAGGAACAGGCAATGTATGTGAGGTATACACAAAACACTGCCCCATTGTGTAATACCCCTACACTCTTCCAAATTAGGTCTGCTACTACACACTGTAATATCTATTTTACTTTAATTTCAGCAACTAACTAGGCATTACTTTGAAATTTCACTGTCTAACCAGGAACTCTTTGGTGCTACTGAAGAAATTGTATACCATAGCAATACTACAGTACTGTATTGCAGCAGTAAATAATCATCATCATCATCATCATCATCCAGGCAATTCTTGGAAAAAAATTGTAGGCAAAGGCATACCTAGTAATAGTTTTCCTAATCTGGTACTTAAAATAGCCATAAAATCAGCTTTCAAAGCTTTGAGTGAGCACCCCGATGCAGGGAAGAGAAGTGTTGCGTATCTAGATCATAGCCCTAAAATAGAAAGAATCTTAAGAGTATATTTTTAACATAGTCTAAAGCATAGACATTGAACCCTTTTTTTTTCTTCCCAAAGAAAGCACTCATATAACCTAAGCATACTTTAATTATTAAGAAAACAGCTATACCAAGTACTAAAACACTGAGGGTCAATTACATTTTAACTTACAGCATATGTCTTCAAATATTTTTTTTTCTTACCTAACTAGTTTATATTTGTTAGCAATATTGTGGATATAAGCATACACCATCTAGTTGTCTTTTAGCTTGAAATGAACCTAATTAAAAAAAAATCCTTGAAGTGTCTCTACTGTGTAGTGCATTAGTCACCCTATCTTTTACAGATTAAGGTCTTTGGCATTATAGGAGAAATCATCTGCTGCATACTGGCATCAAGAAAAAGCAGATTCATAAACTCTGCCCTTAATCTCTCTTTCAGTTTTCTTCTAATTAGAAACAATCTTTTGCTGATACTCTAATTAATACTTACACATTAAAATATTAGGCATTATAGCAGAAATCATCTGTTATATTCTTGCATAAAGCAAAACTAGGTTTGTAAGCCCTTGCCCTTAATCTTTCTTTCAATTTTCTTCCATTTAAGAAACATCTTTCCCCAATACTCTAATTAATGCAAATGATATTCATGATTAGTTAGTATTATGCTAATCTGAGCCCCAAATTTCCCTAAATCTACATGGCGTTGTCTGAGTACCAGATTGCTTTCGGTTCCTAAGTAAAATTACATTAGCCTGCCAGCTGTACAAAACACCATGATAGAGTAGAAATCCAAGCAAATCATCAAGATTACATTAGTTTTGTTTCTTAATGAACAACTGTTTGCATTAGGGATTACAGACAAATTGTGATTTTCCTCTCTGTACCCAGGCAGCCAGGCATCTGTTGAGAAGTTTCATTTCTTTTTCTGACTAAATAGATTGAGGAGAGCTAAGACAGAGAGACTAGTCTAATATTTCACGTAATTGAATTTTTTCCATTACAAAGCAATCAGCACTCTGCGGCTCAATGCTAACCTTGAGTTCTCTCTTCCACTCCAGCCTGGAATGCAGGAGAAACCTGAGCACCTTTTTTTTTAAAAAGGCATCAGTCACCCAGCTTCTCCTCTCTTCCTACAGAAGCAGATTATGTACTTTATAGTCATACCTGCTTGCTGTTACACTTCAAGCCTGTTTCCCAAACTGTGCTGCTGCAATTCCTGCTGCTCTGATATATAAACAATGTGCCGCCAAAAAGCATCATGTGTGGAAAACAGAGCATCGGGCTCATGGCTCAGCCTGAGCTAACAGTGCACACAGGGAAACTGAGCCAGGAAACTGGGTGATAATGGACATGGTACACCAAGACTGCTAATCTTTAAAGCATAACAACGAAGCACAGATCTGTGTACATACGCAATTTAGCAGCCTGTTCAAGTTTGTCCCTGTTCCGTATCAAACTCCTGTAACATGCTCGTTGTTATGCTCCGCTTGATACAATTACAATTACAATTACAATCACAACCTCGTGTACAGGTTTATTGATTCTTCCGTGCACTAGTCTGGTCTCCAGAACTCACACTGTGACAGCTCATTATTGCTGGCAAAAATGTAGGACACTGATAGGAAACGAAAGGCTCTGATACATTCATCACTGTGTATCAAGACCACCTGATAACAAGACATAAGTAACAAGTTAATGGTAGATCAATCTGTAGAATGCAGAGCAGTAAAAGGTGGGTAAATCACCATCCACATCTTCGATGACAACACAAAGTAGCAGCAAAATAATTCTGCACAATTTCTTTCCTTGTGTCAAAACCTATTTTAATATTACAGCTCACTATTGGCCTACACAGAGCATCAGATGTATAAAAATGTGTACCAAAGGGCGCTGCCACTGTTGTGGAATTTACTAAGAAACCTTACCTGAATATTGTCCAGAACACAACCCTCTTTTCAATTCTTTCAAATGGTCAATTCAGTCAGTTTTAGTTAAGTTTAACAACACCATGTGAAGTAAAAAAGTAAATTAAACTGAAAATTATCTTTTCTATTTATAGTCAAAAATGCACATTTCAGATTTTATTCTGTACTTTTTCAAGTTTTTTAGTGCAAACTACTGCAGGAAAATACCACTCTAAATCTGGTGTCATATGGTGTCAAAAGGAAACAAAGCTAAAAATATCGGTATATAAACACTACAAAAAATGTTATTAAGGCTATAGTGTTATAAAACTCATTTGAGAGCTTATGGAAAAATCTAAGTGACTTCCAAAATGCTTTGGAAAAATTATTTATTAGGATACCTAGTCTGAAACAAGTGAGCTGCAATTCTGTCTTCACTGGGTTTTGTTAGGTGCAGCAGTTTAAATTGGAGCAAGATGAAATCAGGCCTTCCACTTCAGAAAGTGCCTAAGAGCCAATTCAAGTATTTCCCCCTCCATCCTTGTCACATATTGTACTTCTGTATGGATGTTATTTTGCTGTTGACAATGTGTACATAAAATTAAAATAGTCACTAAAATTAGTCAAGGAGGAGACAACCTTTACATCAGATACCAGCAAACTTCTAATTACACATCAGTATCATTTGGGATGTAGAGACTGACAAACAGTGTATCGAAAATACCAGGGAGTATAGCATGTAAAAAAAATCATTCCCTCCAAGAACTAAAAACATCTTTCAGAGTTAAAGGCCTCTACAATTTCTGCCATGGTAAAAGGCGTTGATAAGGCAATTAGATGGACTGAACACCTGAATAATTAATATGCTATTCAGTGTAGACATTCTGTCAGCTAATGATACATTGGTTTGCTTATTGATTTGTGAAAGAACACTAACAATTAATTATACTCTTCTCTATCACCTCTCAGTAAGATAACTTGAGATAATTCTAGTAGCACTATGGAAAAACATATCTGGATGAAGTGGTCTGAAGATCACTGTACTATATTAACTTTGGGTAAGACTTTTTAAATTATTCAGAATTTATCTGTCATTGCTATTAACACATACACATTGCACTAAAGTCAGATTTTACACCAATTATTTGGGCGGCAGCATTAACCATAGTGTCATTTTACCTGAGAAAGAATAAAAGAACTCCCTTCTTTCACTGAAAAATACTCGTCATCTAAGGTAGTCTCAGGCTTAAAAGAAACTCATAATGTTTTCCCTTCTGCAATAATTTCCATGCTCATAACTAATTTCAATGAAAACAATAGATTTTTATGACAAGTCACAGCATGAAGTTGGAGCAAGACACATCATTAGGAGGATTAAAGTGGAAAGCATGTTGGTGGGAATGGACTGAAATCTCTACTGAAGACTTCAGTAATAATTCAAATTAAGCAAATGGCTAACTGAGTTCAGATTCTGCCCCAAGAGTCCTAACCTGTCTCTCAAACTTGCTAATTATCAGCACCAAAGATAGGAAATTCTTGGGCTTTACGACTGCCTTATACCCTTGTAGAGCTGAGATTCAAGCCCAGGTGTAAAGTGAAAGCCAGTGCTGCTGCTGCTTCCCCTGCCATGGTTTTTGGGTGAATAAATGGCAGCCTTTGGGTCAGATCCATTTAATACCTTCTCCTAATGTTGGGCCTGTGAAAGCGCACTCAAATATCAATTTGATTGTCAGGCTGAGAAACCTGACAATATGTTCACACAGACTTTTGTGGACTCTATTCGCCTTTCTTAGCATGACAGGCTCTACATTGCTGCTCTAGCCAGGGAAATGGCTGTTCTGGGAAAGCAGTGGCTGATGTAGTAACACACCACAGCAATAGTGCAGCCAGCAGACAACCAACCACCATGTCCCCCAGCATCCTCAAGGGTTTCACTGAGAAAGCCTTGATTTACAACACTCATGCAGGAACAGTGCTGTGGCTGGGATGCTGAGGCAGTAAACTCTGCTTAAGAAACACCAGTGTGTCTGCAGAGATGTTTTGAGAGAAAAAATCCCCATCAGACTTCCAGGGTGGCGCAACAAATCTCAGTGTCTTCTGAAACTGAACTTTTACCATCAGGTAGCACAATGGCGCCTTCATGCACGGAATGACCACAGTCAGTTCTTTCTGGTGAAAGAGTCTTGTTTAATATCCTTTAACAGGTGATTTTTAAAGGTGTTATAAAAGCAGAGTTTCTCAAAACATGAAAAAGTTAGCTAGAGCAAACAAACACGGGTTTGCCAGAGCAAATGGAATATGACTGGTTAAATGGAACAACTTGGCAGTGCCACAATAGGAAGATGAAGCATTTCAAGTATTTACCTGGTTTAGTTTAAAGACACAGTATTAAAGAATTTAGTTTGATCCTCTATTTGTTTTTAAGGGGAACTTAGCTCCTATATTGTATCCACGATTCTCCAGATAATAGGTTTTGGTAACAGCTTTATTTTACAGATTGCTTGCCCTAAATGAAAGATCACATAATTTTATTGGTTCAAATTTATTACATGGAATAAATGAAAAGTCTTTGTTATAGGGAAGCAATGAAAACCCTTCTGTCTCATTTTCTTGAGCACTGAGAAAATTTACATCTAGTCTAACCTACCTCAGCACAATCTTTCCTTGACTTATGAAGAATTAAGTTCACTTCCACTGGAAGGTAATATTATTTGATATTCCCTAAGAAGTGAGTCATCATTTAAAATGATGCTACACAGAAAATCTCCCCATCAGTGCTAAATATTTCTGAGAAACTGACGTTCCACAATGACAATCTGAGATGTGACATTTGACATTGAACCTTTGTTTAACAACGTGGTTTTATCACTATACTACTGCAAGGACAGAAAAACTTTTAGATTGCATTGAACATTCAGAGGAACATTTAGATGACATTACAATGCACGGGATTTGTTAAAGTATTGATTGTGTGTGTTTGTTTTGAATTCTGAACAGCAGTAGTAAAATTTTTAAGAGAGTTAATCGCATCACTGTATAACAGCACAAAGTGTTAGAGTTGCTAGTAGCAGTTCATAAAGAAAATCAAAGCTACTCTCTAACCCTATTTGGATAACAGATTTGAAAGAACTGATTTAATTTTTCTCAGTGAAGTTCTTTCTTCTTCAAACCATCTTTGCTTTGCCTTGATGCTATAATCTGAGTTCCAGTTTTAGCTAACACCTAACCATCTCTTTTCTTCAATTACTAAAGGAATGACCTACTCGCTTTTTTCTATGAGCAGATTCTCTTTCTAAATTAAACTGCAAAAAGAAATTGCAGAAAGCTTCACCTCTCTGTCTTTAATTCAGCTCTTCCATTTCTGTCCTGATTTTCCTTCATTCAAGATTGTAATTCTATTGTCTTACACTAGGATCCTAAAAATATATCTTAAAGAGTAAATGTGTTTCCTGTTTTGACAGAATTTTCAGTCTATTAGTATCAGAGTGTAAAAAATCAGCTTTATTTCTTCATGATTTTGATTCAATCATAATCAAGTAACATTGGAGACCATAAATTCCAGCTAGAAAACCTTTTTTTCATATTATAAGTTTTTTTAAAAATGGAGCAAAGAAAGAATCAAGTGATAACTTCAGAACAAAAAAAGCAACTTTATTATGAGTTGCACAGAAATTCTGTAGGTCCTACAAAAGATTCAGGTACAGCAAGGTGCCATGGCCTACTTGGAACATTTCTTCTGTCATAATATGTGTTCAGAGAAGTTACAAAGGAAAACTATAATTGAACAGGTACACAAAACACCAATGTTAATTACATCTTGAACACTACAGTTGTGTAAATCACATTATCAAAACTACAATTGCATTTTACATGCTGTAGAGAAATGCTTTAGAATTACATAGTTGCTTTCTCCTGATTTTAGTGAACTTTGGATCATGCCTTAAGCCAACACAGTGCACACACGTTTAGATACACAGTCACAAGCACATCTTCACACAAACTCATGTTCATGGTACTGCTGGTGAACAGTTTTCACCGTAACAAAACTCTTAACATTGCCACAGTGAGCAGACAAACGGAGGCACTATCAGACTCCCAGAGTAGAGTGCCTCCTGGATACACATATGAAGCACAAGCAGAAAAAGTTACTTTGCTGAGAAGGTGCTGCAACTGCTGCAAACCCCACGGGAGCAAATCTAACTGGAAAGACATAGATAGCATGTGTCTAAAGACAGAGAGGAGTTAAAGAAAGAGGTGCTTGTCAATAAGCACAAATACATGTGTCTTGGTTAAAAGGACACATTTTTTTAAATCAGCAGTGAAGGAGTATTAAAAGTGATCAACACCTTAATTCTACATTAGTGCATACTGTTAGTATGTGCATAATGTTAGTATGTGCACTGCTAATGTGTTTTCGCCTGATGAAGGAAGATTATTCCCCCATTCCATAATAAAAAACATTAAACTTAGAAATGAACATGCATTCAGTATTTACAGTTCTCCATATAGACCTTTCTGATTTTAAATAAACTTACTATGAGTTGTCCAATTATACAGAGTACCTGAGCCAAATATTTTTTATAGACAGAAATGCAATTGTTCTGAACAAGAACTAAAAATTATATACTTATAGAATGTAAGTGTCTCATAAGCCTAACAAACATATCTTCAAAAAGATGCCTTGTGGCTCATCATTCAGAATAAGCAGCACATAGTCAGTACAGGATCTCGCAGTATGTTATGTACGCTGTTGGCACTTCCGTGTAAGGAAAACTGAACAGCAGCTCATGGATATAACCTTATATCCTTTTAACCACTCATCCCCCTGAAATTTATAGAATTATGATATGGTGTTCTAGGTCCATGAATAAGCACAGTATGTTAAACATGGCCCCAGTTATACTGACATTTGTTTCTAAATCATTTAATTAGAAGTCATTATTTAGAACAAAGGATTCATTAGCAAGCTGTACATCTGAACAACTGATGGAGCTGTTGTGTTATGAATATTATTTTAATCCAAATTAGAAAATTGCACAGATGTACTGCTGCAAAATATTGACATACTGCAACTCCCCTGGAATGTGATTAACATTTGTGTTAAACCAAAAAGTACATTAAAACCTGGATTAACTAACAAATTTAGGCTTGGAATAATTCTTTTTAATGCTGAAATATAGCATATAAATTGTTATTATTTTAACCCCCACTGGGGATTATATGCCCTATTAATACAGCCTTATTACTATGTGATAAACTTTGTACTGACAAATAATTCATATTATTGACAGACTTTTTATTCCAAGATTTTTTATGTTGTTTTTGATCATCAGATCAAGCCATTAAGCATAAAGAAATGTGCAGTACTTACAAAAGATCAGAAGTTTTTCGTTGTCTCTGGATTGTTCTTAACAAAACCTGTGACTTCAATACTTTTTTCCCAAGAGTATGAATAGACACTTTTTGACTACCTCTATTGAAGAGGCATGTAAATTTGTGTACAAAAATAGCATTTTGAGATTAGGAAGAAGAGATTTTTTTTAGAATCTGTATTTTCCCTCTACAGAATTGCATGAAAATGATCTGAAAACCAGAGACATCAATTCAGACTTAGGCACAGATTTAACAAAATAGCTTTCAATAGATGTGTTAGATGTAAATATTTGGAGTCTTTTCTCACAAGGAAAACCCAACAGCCTATTAGCAATACCACAAAGTTTTGTAAATAGCTACTTAGATTTTAATTTTGAGATCTGTAAAGTGATTAATTATTAAATTTTTGTAGTTAATCGCATACATAATTATGACTGTAATCCCAAACTAACCATTTGTCATTAATGAAGGGACAATGAAAAAATATCTAGTGTTACTATGGGTATCATTCTCTCAATCACGCTCATCAGCATTCCTTCTCACTTTGTAAATGGAGATTTTACACCAAAAAAATTTTCTAGATTATTTCCCAGTTGTACTGAACAGTACTTGATAAATGGGTTGTCTCTTCACTTTGTGTTCTTTCCCTCATTACAAAACTTAATGCAAAAATAATGTGATGCACAACTAAGATGGTCATGTTTACACCATCTGAAAGAAAGAGATAATCTGTTAACAGTTTTCTATATATTCAATTATTTAATATATTAAAGTTTACTTTTGTTTGCATTGGGTTGTTTATTGCATCTTAGTAAAACTTTTGCTCTACTGTGTTTTAGTAAATATGTCTATGTTCAGGAGAACACAGATAAAGAGTGTGTAATTTAAATTTGTTTGGTTTTTCCCTGAAAAACCACATGTTGCTATTGTAGCCAAATAAAAGAATGTGAAGGAAATAAATAGTAAGATAGGAAATAATAAGCAGTCTAAAAACTCAACAGTCCTTCCACTTAATTTAAAGAGAAAGACAGAATGTTGCTTTTCTTGATTAGAAAAGATCAATGTAATTGCTTTAAAAATATCAAAAGCCAATATTTTAGGTTTATTGATAAGAAATTTGATATTAGTATTTACATGCTGCACAATAGTTATAGACAGCTTATGTATAATAAAAACCCACCAAGTTTATAATGATGCCTGTCATAATAGCATTTGTTAATTAACTTTTTTATAACTATGAGTAACCATTTTGTACAATATTTCCTGCTCTCCACAATGCATTTACAATTCTGTGTTTACAGTCGCTTAAGAAAAGCTGAAGCAGAAAGATGAAGAAGGCTGTTCCTTTTATTTTTTCACTCAGAAGTCTTAATGTTTTACTTACACTGCATATTTTTGATAGGAATTTACTGTAAATAATTCTAAAATAAACTTTGTGGTAATATTTTGCACACTACGGCATTGAAGGATAAGGTTTTTCTTTTCTGAAAGAAAATAATTCATATTATTCATAACGGTTTGCCTTAGATTTTACAGCTGCAAATTTATAAGTTAGAAATATGATGCAGAATAGAATGCAGAGCTAAAATATCATTGGATTTCTACCTGTAATTAACAGTCAAGCATTCTTAAACTCCCTTTCCAAAGTGTGCAAGAAACACACACTCATGACAATCAACATTTTTATTAAATGTATTTTACAGATTACCGTTCAGGATAAAACACTGCAGTGAAAGTATTGATTTTCTTTTCCCTTTGGAAGCAATGACATCTCACTGAAAGCTATCCTTAGTGAACACTATATTAAAGATAATATATATTAAAGCACACTTTAAGATGTGCTCCTTAATTAAAGCAAGCCTTCGTACACGCAATATTTAGGAAATATGCTATGAAAACATTTCACTGTCTATGTCTAAACATGTCAGCCACTCTAACAGCTCTTCTCAATATTGAACAAACTTACAAGAAGAAAGTCTGATTAAAGATCTAAACATGAATCTAAACATGATACTAAACAGTAGAACCCCCAGCAAAATAGTAGGTTAACAAAACAGCTTTTCATAATCTACATTCTACTGTTCTTTTTAAAGTTACCCCAGTAGTTCAACAAGTAGCAAAGACAGAAAAACTTTTCTTCCCTGTATTCAGAAAGTACAGAAACAATCACAAGTAATAAACATAATTTAAATTAAATACTCCCTTCAGGTTTGATGCCCTCACTGAAGGCATGTATCAACATCCACCTTTGGAAAGATAACGAAGTCCTTGCAAAGCAGTGTAGGAAGGCAGTTATAATCAGAAACCTGCCTTCTGTCCAGGCACTGGGATGTGCTCTCCACTGGTGCTCGCCAGACCCACTGCCCAAGAATAAAGTGCCTATTGTCTCAGCACTGTACTAATTGTAAAAACGCAGTGCATGCAGTAAGCATAATAATTATCCAGGCAAACAAGCAGAGGCAGTCGATGAAGGAATGAAAAGGATAAAAATATGCCACCAGACAAAGCAACCCAAGAATGAAATTAATATTCATAATGGAATGCAAGCCAGCCGAATGTCCCTTTCATGGCATGGCTATTGCATATAAGAGACCATTGTCCACACGTGAAAAAATCAGTATATGGAGAAAATTTCACGTAGTTCTGCTGAGGAGAGAAGCTTTTCATTCCCAAAATACTTTCTCCTGGTCCCACTGTTTTGATTAAGTAAATTTTTGGACTCCTTTGCCTGGTAACAATAAAAAAAGTTGTCTCTCAGGGTCCAGCCTTCCCTGAGCTCTGTAAGGTTTGCTTTTTTTCCAGCTCTCTGCTTTCATTTGCAGCTGTATAAATATGAACAAAAAAGCCATGCTCATCCAAACAAAGAAAAAATGGACTGAATATGCATATCCTCATTAACTAAATTTAATTATGACAAGCGGCATATTAATCAGTAGTTGCTCCAGTTACTGCATTCATTGGTAGGGAGGAGGACTCCAAATTAAACAGAAGCGTGGGGGACAATCGCATAGTGATTAGGAGGCTGCTCACAACATGATACAATACACTTTCTAAATAATTATTCAGAGGAAACAGAAAAAAGAGGCAGATTGCTCTGTTTTTAAGACCAGCTCAAGAACAATTAGCCAAGAGCATGATGACAAGGCTGCTTTCTTTTTTTCCGTGACTGCTTCCACCTCCACATTCTCATACCAACTAGCTTGGCGAACACTGAAAAATTTGCATTTCACGGGGTGCAAGGGTGGGGGGGAATTAAAAAAAAAAAAAAAAAAAAAGGGGAAAAAAGAGAAGAGAGAGCGGAGGA